>PNEQ01053991.1:0-22971 GCA_003012365.1 Medauroidea extradentata | reverse complement strand
AAGTCGTAGTACTTAATGTACCACAAGGTGGTGCTCATCCGACTACGCTACAGAGGCCGGTATAATTGTTACTAAGTCGTAGTACTTAATGTACCACAACTGGTGCTCATTCGGCTACGCTACAGAGGCCGGTATAATTGTTACTAAGTCGTAGTACTTAATGTACCACAAGGTGGTGCTCATTCGACTACGCTACAGAGGCCGGCCTAATTGTAACTAAGTCGTAGTACTTAATGTACCACAAGGTGGTGCTCATCCGACTACGCTACAGATGCCGGTATAATTGTTACTAAGTCGTAGTACTTAATGTACCACAAACCAGTGCGCAGCCGACTATGCTACGGAGACTGGTCTAATTGTTGCTGAGCCGCAGTAATTCGTGTACACAGGCTTTACTTACATTAGTTCGACGATATAGTGTATGGCTTATATTTTTATGTAATGACTGGAATTTGATCGAACTCATTCGAAATCTTACATTATATTTAGAGAATGTGATTTATCGCGGATAAGTTGACTATTTGCTAGGCTTCAGTGTCATGTATTCATTCCCGTCGCTTTTATTTCGTTACTGGCGAGTCCCTACTTGACTGGGCCAATGATAACCCTGGCGCGCTACTACTGGACGTCTGTGATTCGTCTGTAAACAGCTACACTGTGTTATATAACCGCCAGCCAATAATACATGACGCAGGGCGCTACACTGATTTGCAGAACACGCTGGCAGAAAACATCTCGCGATTTTTCACCATCTCTAATTATAATCATACACGGTTTTAAAGTTAAAATTCATACACAATCAGATTACTCGTAATTTCACAACTGCCTTAGCACTCTAGTTTCTAAATTTTTGTATCTATTTTTTAAATCATTTTGAAATGTGAAGCTTTTTTCTTAATAGTTTGTACAATTGGAGAAAAAAACAATCAACTAAAATTACATTTAATTAGATGCATTTAGTTAGAACACAATAACTGGCATTTTTCTATAACTGGTTCATAATTTTGCCGGTAACTTGTTACTTGAACCAACGTGGAATAGTTATTGAAATAATCGCAATATAATGAGTAACTGCTAGCTACTAAAGTGTACTCACCACGTTACAACTCATTGGTTAAAAACAATGCGTCCCACAAAGAAATGTGGATTTCTGAGTTACATATAGTAGGAAGAGACAAATACTATCCAAATTGTCTTCTGACTCGATTGTATTGATGGTTTATTTACAACCACGTACTGTTGCACAACCACTTTGATGGAAGGCGACATAAGTTAAATATTTTTCACTTAACGAATAGTAAATGCAGAAATAGTCTCCTCTTAAATAACAAGAGTATACCACAGACGTTTAATATCTTGGCTTCTTTAGGTCACAACCATATTATGTGAAACTCCCTTGACATACAACGTAGCACATACACATAAGCTACGATTTTGAAACATTAGAGGTTTCGTGTTGCAGATGTAAAACTATAAGTGTAATGTAATTTAGATTTACGGAAGCTACACAGTGTTCATCAAACTTGCGATGAAACATTTATTGTGAAAACACACATATGTGAAAGAAACATGTCTTAAAATTTCTCCCTAAAGTTAGCTATTACTGTTCTTTGATAGGTACCTCTTCTACAGCAATGGTTTTGTGTTGATATCTCATATCCCGTACTATAATCTTCAAGGGTACGAGCTCTATTGTGTGTCTTAGGTTCGTTCCAATAGAACTTGTACGAACAAGGCAATGAAAAGTATCACAATTTCTGTCACAGAACTCATTAATTTGCCTTTTTAAGAAGTGTTTGTAAAGAATCGGCTTTGGTATAATGCACGTTTATTAAAGGAATGATTAACAAAACGTTAATAATATTTTAAAAGGGAAGTATTATGAGGTTTTAAATAACATGGATTAGATACTAATCATGTACTAAACTATTAGTACATTTAAGCATTTTCATGTCTGGGTAACAGGAAATAGGATTGCCTCTCACCTAATCTGAAACGCATTTGTACTATAACATTTTTAAGAAAAAAAAAGATAAATTGAAGTAGTTTTAACCAGCCCAACACCATGCAACTCTATTAAATTAAAGCATTTATTAATCCTAGCATAGTAAGAGCGGAAGTACTATTACCTTATTTCTCCTATGCCTTTTTAACAGAAGGAGTACGAAAGCATTAACCGTCGACAGTCAGTAAAGCGTTAAAAAACACATCGTTCGTTTCACCCGGAAGGAGGTTTTGTTCGCATAATGTCCCTTCCTCCAAACATTCTGACTAGTTTAGCCATCCATAACTAACATGTTGGACTAAACTGAGACTACGAATGTTATGATATTGGCTGCTAAGTGAGTCGTGATTTGAGTTGCATTGATTGTGGGATAGTTTAAATGGTGCGTGGTGATCAAAGTCTGCAAATTCTATAAAACCGAACATTTTCCTTAAAACCTGTTGCATTTCCAAGGTAGGTGAATTTGTTTAGTACTAGAAATTGCTAAAAATTCTTAGTTTTAAAGCTTATCCAGTGGAAAAATGTATATGATCAACACAATCTTCGTTAAAATCAAATTTAAAGGTCGACCTAAGCGGTGTACTTACAGGCACAAAATAAATGCAATGAAGAACACAGTCTTCCAGATAAGAACCAAGTGACATATATCACAGTAGTCACAATCACCTGTAGAATCTGGCTCTGAAAGTATTTACTGGAGTGTAAGTAGGCTGCTTTATTCCAGTCAGTTTGAGTTGCGCAACTTGATTCATTCGTAAAGTTTGTAAATAAATGTGTGTATGCTATAGTTATGTAATTAGTCAAAATTGTAATAGAGACTTCAATCAAGTTTTATTTTATTCAGTATTTCAATGTGAACTGTTTTATGTATAGGGAATAGCCCAATTAACTTATTTCGATGTTAACTAAATTTCATACTTAATTGGCGATCTACCAGTATCAAACTATATAAAAGGAAGCTTGGAGGAAAGATTTGTTTTCACTGTGTAATAGCTACAGAATGCACAGCGGGGTAGCGACAGAGCAGAGACTTGGAGAGAGAGGGTCAAACCAACCCTCTCTGCTCCCTTGAAGGCGCCCATAGCCGTTGCTTGTAGGCGGGGCTTAGATGGTCGTCATGCTGTGACAAAATATTAAACATATGTAAATAATGGTAGTAAATTAATGAAACTTTAACAGTTTATGCTAGTAAATATAAATGTCAAATGTACTAATTTTCAAAATGATCGAATAAATAGTTTGCGTATTGTTGAGGATACGATAAGCCATTGTGCCAGGAGGTCGCTGATTGGCTGGGAGTTGTCTCCATGAAGGAGAAGGGAAAGCTTTGTCGCTGTGCGAGGGTGAGGCACTCTTGTCTCGGGTGCCGGACGCGGAAGACGTCGGTGAGGCATCATTGTTTTTATTGTAGACACACCTACGTATAGTGACGCCTCGCGAATTTAAGAAGTCGGTGCGAAATTGATTGTATAGATTGGGCTTTAAAATATCGATTATGCTTATATAGAATAAAATGAGGTTTAATATTCAGTAATAGCGACTCCTATACTCTGGCGCATCGGGTCCTAAACCCTACGTCACCAATAAATACAACCAATCGCTTATTTATTTGACCTACCGCAAGTATTATACTAACTGTATCCTCGAACAGTACCATTACCGTGCAGGTATGTACGAAAAGCAACGAAGTAGTAGCAGAGATAAACGTTGCAAGTTTACAAATAATTTAAACCCAAGGACGGCCAAAAATAATTAGTTGAATTTTAAAAAGTTCCGAAATTTTTCGAACATACTTCTTTAACGTTTATACAATAATAAGATTTACCTAGCCATTATTTCTTGTTTCACATACAAGTTGGAAACATTTCTTTCAAGTTAATGATACTGTTTGTAAGTAATACGTGATAATTATTACCAATTTAAACAGCATACGAGTTGGTTGGTGATAATTCTGTACTTTCCAGTTCGAAGTTAGCAGAATTTCCTTTGAATTTTTTAAATTTGTATGACACACGAAATATTTGCGGCAAAGTGAAACTGTCAGAAAATATACATTTTGCTGACGCTATGTATATTTATTTATTTTTATAGGCTGGTTTACAATTGGTACGTGTTTTTTACAGTTATTACCTTAACAGTATTGAGCAAACATTAATCATCAATATTACAATTCCATGACACCAAACGCTGCATCAAACTAACAATAACTTTAAAAACTACAAAGAAGTTTGGAGATATGAAATAAACATTTTGGTCAAAACAAATAATTATTTCCGAAAGTACAATATTTTGAACGATCATATGACAAAAATGAAACGCAAAGTATTCTCTATTTAAACTGTTGTGTAGCAGAAAAAGGTATAATTTCTCCGTAAACTTGTAGTGTTAGTGTGAAAGATTTCTCAAGTCTTCCAGCATGCCACTACAATTCTTGCTGAACTAATGTTTGTAAACCGACTCGAGGCAATTTAAAGAGGTTTTTATTTCATGTATTGTGACGGTGTATTGAGATAATTTAATGTCTTTCCGATAAATATGTTTTATCGGGGTATCTACTACTAGATTAAATTGAATAGTTAAATAATATAATCTTCTGTTGTCCATGTTCTTGTTTTTTAGGTTGAAATAATATCTTAAACACGTGTTCTGTACCTTCTGTACACGAATTTGTTTTTTACTGATATCAACAAACAATCCTGCACAGTAGTTAAAGACAGTAGTAACACGTCGCACAAATACTTTAGTCAGGTCGGCCGACTGGGTATTTGCTGTTTTTTTTCGTGTAAATATTTTTGTCTTATGTATTTCCTAAGTTTTCATATGAATTATTATCATGATTTATTTCCTTGATTAGTGAGATATCATTGTGATATTTAATTTCTATAATAATGTGATTCAAACATCTTGTATTATACATTTTTTCTGAGTTTTAAAGAGCTTGTTTCGTACAATCCTCTATGTAGGCCTATTGTGTAAATGCTACTTTCCGATATTTTCTCGTCCGCTTCATGAACACGACAGTATAGTAGTAACTGAGTATCCTCTGCGTACAGGAATCGTTTTAATTACTTGAAGCACGATTTCTCTCCCACTATTGTAGGGGAATTATAGTTTTTTTAATTAGCATTCAAACAATTAAATCAATTTCTTAAAATAAATTGAAAATATTTTATTAGCTTAGATATTCAGTTTATACTAAGGATAATTCTAAATAACAACTATTCAGATTATGTTTTACTGAATACCACGGAAGTGAAGAACTGCTGCTTGGGTAACGACATATTTATTGTTTTCTAGCGCAAATAGTAAATGTACAAATTCACTGCAAATGAACTGTAAAGAATGATACAATCAAGTACGGCTATTTATCTCGACATTAGCGGTAACTTTAAAGCACAGTTTTACTTACGTGCTTTATCCAGTAAACATAGACTAGAGTACAATGTTAGAAACAGCTCTTCAGATGAGAGCTGGGAACAGTTCGCACACTGGGAGGCCAGTGGGTATTCGTTGTTGTGTCTTGCCGACCTTCTTACTGGTGCGCTCTGCGGGAGGTTGGGAGGGGCGAGTACAGACAATGAGCCGAGAGTTGGGGCAGGCCCTTCTCCTCTGGAAACAGGGAAGAAGCGATTCGGAGAAACAAACATTCGTATAACTGGTATACACCCTCAGGGAAGGGATGTCTTGTAAAATCTAAAAGAAATCGCACTGTCCACAAAAAAAACTTTGTCCTTTCGCGGCGTGTGCCAGGCCAGGCCAAGGCAAGGTTTCCTGCTGATCCTTGTAATCCCCCACAGACTTCCTGCTGTGAGCCCCCCTACCTACCTCGCAGCAGCCTGCACGTAGTTTTTCAGACAGCCGCCTAGCGCCACCTTCCAACTAAGCAAACGCTGATTGCATTTATATCGGCTTTCTGTACGTTTTTTTTAAGCTTTACGTATGGCGCACACATGTGTGTCATACCTCATTCGATTCTTACATCAATATCCTGCGACATATCACAAATATGTTTTGATATCTATAACGGGAGCGTCGTAGTTGGCATTTTTTGGGAACACTGCATCACAAGCAGATTCAGTGTTAGCCATACGTCCACATTTTAATTAATTATTAAGTAACTATGACATGTGCCGCGATGAAACTTTGCTAAAGCACAGAAGAAGATTATTTTCATATGTAGCGCAAGTGTCAAGTTTCTATCTTTACAAGAAAGGCCTCAAAAATTGACAGATCAATGTGATTATGAAACAAAATACTAATTATTCGAGTCATGGTTTGGCAACTGTTTAGAAACGTAATTGTAAAAACTGCAATGTTGTATTTACCAGACATGAAAGTTGTTGGGCGCCTTCAGCAGGCAAAGCGCTGCAGAAGTGCTTTACGCTGCACACGTTCAGCTGCCATCGCTGGCCACCGCTGAGCTGCAGCTCTTCAGCAGCGGTTGCAACGAAAAAAATACTCGCTGCGAGTCCGCTGCAAGCAGACGATTGTTTTGATTTGAAACAGCAAAATGGCGATGTCTGTAAATAAACGTTTTGTTTAAGTGGATTATAGCGAAATATTTAGGGATGTCAAATTCAACAGTAAAATATTAAATGTGTTGAAATTGTTCTCCATCTGTGCTAATAATACCGTCTTTTCGTAATCTTGTTAAATGTTTTAACTACGTGGGGAAAATATATGGGCAAGCTTGTGGCTAGTGTAGAAATCGCGCGGAAATATTTGTAAACTAGAAATTGGTGTATTGAGCAACGCTGACAGTAAATAGGGATAAATAAGTATTATTTTCAGGCATCGTGCGTGAAAATAGATGATCCATACATTAATAAATTCCGCGTCTATGTAGGAGACTCGTAGGTTAGATTTGTAAACATGCTTTCCAAATCTTCAGTACTCGTAGATCGCAAATTCATTAGTTTTCTGCGTATTTCAAAAGTGTTCAAAGGTTTACAAGGCTTCATTTAAAGCCTGGGTTCAGAATGTAGAGGACAAGGACGGACTATGTTGACTGTTTTGGTTATAATACAATAGTAAGCCTGCTGTGGTCAACTGTATAAAATAAAACAGTATAGATACAGGCTTACAACTGGGCATTCATCAAGTGGCAAGTACCTCTTGGAATACTTACTAACTCCGCCTCACATTCCAGACATTCCCTGAACTACCACACCCTCATCATTGTCACCAATTCCCCCTAAAATCATTACACTCCCAGACCATTCTGTCTCTCATACTCTGTCCTTCAAACAAACCCCATGAAACTTTCTGCCACTCGTATCTCTAGCCCTGTACAACAACCTAGTTAAGTAACCTTCCCCACCCTCCCACTTCATTCACCCCTTTATACATCCTGACCAGCCTTTATAATCTTCTGTCGTTCAGAACGCTCAACCCAACTCCTTTAACAGTATAAGTGGTCTGAATTTTCTTCGTCCTCACTCTCACCTTCCCCATTTATTTATCATGCTACCATTATTTGCACCTTTTCCCAAACCCTCAACTCCTCTTCCATGTATGAGTACTAGACTGAAGCAGCATACTTCAATAATTGCCTAATCATTGTCCTATAAAGCCTTCTCCTTCACTTCCCCACCAACTTCCTTAAAGACAATTACCAGCATAACAATAGTTCGTTCGGAATAAAGTGAGCACTAAAAACTTAACCTTTGAAAAATATCACTAACTGTTACTGCATATAATTCAACTGTACGTGTAGTCCCCTTACTGCTTGTTCGGTTGGCAGCGAAATTACGTAATATACTTCCGTTTATTTTCCTATTTAAATACAGCTATACTGAAACAAAATCAACCAAAATAGATTTAATTGTATTCTGTACAATTAATATACTATTTTTTATCAAACTTTATACGTACCTACCGACTGCACAATTTATCTTACACACGCAAGCATCACGTCACGTGTCCAGAGAGGTTAGACATTTCCCGTCGTTAGCAGTTACACGCAGAAATATACGAATTGGCTGAAAATAGATCATTAACAGGGCTTATTAAGGTCACTTTATCCTGAACCGCCTATAAGGCCCTTTTCCCCTTTGATACTGCTCTCTGCTTTCATATTCTGTACCAGAGTCATCACCCCCAAGTACTTGTATTCTGAAGCTTTCCCTATCTCCTGCCATTTGTACATGCCGTAATATCTTGCTCTCTTCCTTGAGGACCTGCTATGCCTTCCAAATATTTATTTTCATTTATTCCTCTCTGTCCACCCACTCGCTCAATATCCTCATGTAACTGATTCTGGCCTCCCTATACGCAATCCCATGCAAACAGCCTCATTTTACCAGTCACCATTGCCACCAGAACACTCACTGTAATGGCACAAAACACAGGGGCCCAGCACACTAATGTATGGAACTCTTAACGTAACCTCCCCTTCCTCCGGTAAGGATTCCCCCGCTTTCACACTCTCGTGTTCGTCCCTTCAGGAAGTATATTGAGCCAACCAGCCCCTTGCTGTCCAGTTTCCATATCAGTGTTCCAAGAGGTAGCATATCAAAGATATTTTCAAAATATATAAAGCAGGAAACCCCTTGCTTCCCCTCATCAACCTCTTGTACTGAATCCTCCAGTAGTCCTGCCAGCTGCATCTCTCTTAAGGGTTTGTCAAAGAGTTTTTTCCAGACTGGTGACAACAACTCAAATATTTTTTAACCAAAAGTTTTGAAAAAATTTGAGTCAATGTGCAGTCACACGATGCACAATACTGTGGATGCGTTTTTAAAAATAATGTACAATTTGTCAGCAAAAAAATATTGTGCTTATTTCCATGACAAAAAAGTGGTAATTTGAGTGATGATATATAAATAATCATTCAGTACATTTCTAACAAAAAAATTAAACTACAAATTATAAAATATAAGTGTCAAAACTGTGGAGCAAAATTTTTATGATTGTTAGGTAGCAATAAAAAAATATTTTCAAAATCACTGCAAAACTCGGTAACAAGGCCTTAAAACTGTGCAGAGGCCAAGATGGTTTGTATTTCAGTTTTATGTATGACTAAGTTTACAGCTCTGTTGCTAAATTGTGTGAAATAAATATTAACCTACTTTCCCGGTGGCAAAAAAGAAATTTTAAACTTATCACAAAATGTCTTTTTTATAAGTCAAATGTTATCTGGCAACTCACAACACAGTTAAGTAGAGATGAGAGCATAAACAATAATCTACCTGCATAATTTGGCAAAACATGAAAGGGGAAAATGAATTTGAACAAGGCAACTAATGAAAATTACTTTACACTTGCAATTGCATAAACGCCTTGTGGTAATTTCATCCTACCCCATCACTTACTTCTCAGGCCCTTCCTAACATTTCTAACCTGCTTCACCGTAAACTTCTCCACAATTAAATTCCACTCATTCACCTACACCCAATGCATAGACTGCCAACCCCGTTCCACTTTTCTCCAAACACAAATCTCCACGACAAAGCTGCAAAAATGTAAATTATTCTGTAACGTTTCAGCTAGTGTATGGAAGGTACAGAGTTTAAACATTGAAACCTATAACCAAATAAACCATCATTCAAAAACCCACCAATATAACATTCAATTTGCAACTAGGCTGACGCCAGGTAGCAGTTGTCTTCCATAGCTTCATCTCAAGGGTCCCAACCTATGTAATGCCCTCTCTCACCAGCATGGACTGTCTCCTTCTCTCCATCCTCCAAATCCTTTGGACCGTCAGAATTGTTCATTCTACCTCTGCCTACATTCCTTTAGTCAACCTCACCTTCAACTTCCCCACCCTTCTCCATCCTCATTTAATACTCTACAGAGTCTGATGAGTCTCTCAACCCTTATCCTTTCCTTCAGGGAATGGCAGCCCATCTCCTTCAGAGATGGCCTAAAATTAGCTTCATCTTCTCTGACCTGCTCCTTTCATCTCCACCTGCCTTTAACCCTTTATAATTCCCTCACCTCCACTTCCATGTGTGGGTCCCATAACGATGCAGCACATTCTAGCATTAGATCAACCGTAGTGCCATACGTCTTCTCCTTCACCTCAGGGTTGACTCTGTACAAGACCCTTTCCTACATACCCAGAACCATCCTCCCGTTATAATCTACTCTCTGCACTTGTTTCCCCCAAGATCTCCTTGTAACACCACCCCAAGGTAGTTCTATTCAGAGACAGCCCCTATCTCTTGATCTTCCCAATTTGAAAACGTCTCTTTTCTTTCACTTTGTAAATATTACTACCTTTGTCTTTTTCAAATTAATCTTCATTTTGTTTCATATGGTCCACCTTGTTTGCTCCCTATCCTCCTGTAACGTGACTGTTGCACCAGCAAAATGTGTTCAAGTTTGTAATTTTTTCACTCGAACCAATATTGTACTTACCTGTTTTTTCGAAATTGTCAAAAATGGAAATAATTTACCAAATCAACTTTGAGTAGGTCTAGGACACACAACCAGCTGCACCTGCCAGGTGTGTGCAGGAAACATTTGTACTCCAATGTACTTCAACCAAATTACGGTGGACCGCTGAATACGTCAGTAGAATTAAAGATTTCTGCACATTCGTTTTTATTAGGTATGCCTACATTGCATTTGTATGTTACGGTAGGTTTTTTCAACTGAACGGTTGAAAATCAGTTACTGGTACAGTGATGTTAAAAAACATGCTCGGCTAGCCCATAAACAGTTCACATTTTAACTGACACTGAAGGTTAATGGAACTTTATTTTGTAACATCACACAAGCATCATATGTGTTATAAACGTCAGCCTGACAGTTAACTGCTGCACTACACTCTTGGCGATAATGCTTGTCACATCGCTGAACGTGTGTATCTACATTATTGTTGGTACTGTATTACTCTCACTGGAAAAATACTATTTATTTTAGCTCACTTATGAAATGTGTGTATCAGTTACACATTCTTGGGCGTGATTTAGCACTATTTATTCTTGAGAAAATAATAAATTACGGTGTGTATGTATTACAGTTAGAGATGATGGCATATCGCGAAAGTGTTTTGTGCCAACATACCCTTTAAGACACTGTAGTTTCTTGCAACATATATGATTCAGTGATATACTCCTGACACAGCGTAGCTGTACGCAGACCAATAACATTCATAAAATATTGCGATATCTGGATTTTTATTGGCTCAGTCAGAGAGGGTAACAGCTCCAAATACAAGCTAAAGCCAGTAATGTTCTGGTAAGTTGAACGTGTGTTGAAATACAGCAAACAGTCAAGTTTTCCTGCTATAAACCATCATCTCTAATTATGGTATCTTTACAGCACTGTGTAGTTTGTGGAATGTAGATACGACGACATAATGTACAAGACCACTACAGATCAAATTTCACAATTAGCACAGATAATATTTTAAAGCATTTATTCAAAACGAATTGTAAAAATTAAATACAACTGAAACATAGTACAAACTATATGCACACAACACTGCTTTTTAAAATTCTCAAAATTATGCAAATTCTGCCAACATGTTAGTCATGAAGTGAATAGCTAGTTCATTTATGTGTTATGTTTATTTATACCACACATATGTCCAAAATGAACTAGAAAACCATTGTCAATACTATACTATGCCCTAGGCATGTCAAATTTACTTTTATTTAATTAGTAAAATCTTTAAATCAAGTAGGTGTACATCATATTTCAAAGAAGTAATAGTTTTATATTCCTGTAGCAGTTAGGAAAAGTCCACTCTTCCAAATGTCATGTGTCATTACAAAACAAAGTGATTGCATGTGTTTCAAACATTACAATGGTCATAACTTATTGAATTTTATACCCAACCACAATCTCAACTGTATCATATCACTGAAATCTTGTCTGTCACTAACAAAATAATTCATTTGCAGACTTGCTCAATTAATCCAATAAGCTACTTGACTAGTTTTGATGCAAAATATAAAATATATTAGAACATGACATAAGCTAAAGTAGAGTGAAATTCAAGAGAGGAAATAATTCTCGCACAGCTTGAGGGGTGGCAGGGCTGTAAGGGAGGTATCTAACAATAGCAAAGAAGGGGGAGAAAACGTGTGAGGGAGGATATGGTAGGTAATAATATCTGAGCTGCTGAAATTGTAGTGTATGTACCGTTATGTGCACTCAATGCCGCAATTGTGACTGTCACAGCTGCAATACAGTTGCACAGACATACTGTATGTATGTAAGAGCAGATCATGTGGTGTTACAGAGAAATATGTAATGAAAAGAAGCTTTGTGCCGCACTTCTAGTAAAATTGTTTTATGTTATCTAACTCATCTTTGTTATTTTAAGATAAATGGACAACAAACTAGGAACTATGTACATTTTACTTTAACCAACGTGTGAATGAATTGTTCACAAATCACAACACAGACAAATAATGATGAGCATAACTGGAAATATTATGATAGTTATAGCAATGAAAACACAGAACAATTCAAGAGACTTGTGGTACAACGATTGGTTCGTTATAACATTTAATCATACTGACTTTGTCAATGAGGCAAGGCCTCCATCGCGTGGATGGGGAAGGTTCAAATAACCCGCCCTGGTAGGCTAATACATTACACACATAGCCTACATTAAACACAGTGAATTACAGAATTATTATACATAGAAATACAAAATGTAGGGAATAGTAATTTTTCCCAGCAATATACCAATTTCAAGAGGAGGCGCCATAACGAGGATTTATCCCCTCGTAACCTGTGTCAGTCACAAACTTAACATGTACTGCCTTAACAGCCGGCAGACACTTATCAGTTATGTGGAAGCTATTGTCCACCTCACTACCAGATTGACAGAATTGTCTTTTTTCGTCTTTGTTTGTTGTTTTGTTCGACATTTGTGAGGAATAGTAAATGATTTTACTGTACCGTCCGGCAACATAGCACCTTCCCGATTGTCCTGTAAACTGTTGCTGTCAAAACACCAGTAGCTGCACTCACTCATCTTATCACCTCAGAAAGTGGTATTTTAATAACTTCCGCATTCATTCACCATGAACTTAAAAACGCCAAAAACTTGTTCCTGGCATTGACTGCATAACTTTTCACTTTTTTGTTTGTTTGTTTGTTTTATTGCATCCTTATGATCTTTTCTGCACATGTTGTACAAAGATATTGGACATGTCATAGAGTTAACATAATATATAGTTATAACATAAAAAAACATGATGTAAGGTTATACATAACATAAGGTTATACATTTATGTACAAGAATATAATATGAATAAATAATCATCGTTCATCACTTCCTATATTGCAACTGGATGAAGTAGTCAATAATCTGAAAAAAGAAGAAGAAAAGCGAGAGAAAGAGACTTGACATGTACACTGTTATACAAGTATGTAATTTAATGTTTATGATTTAAGTACTCTTCTACTGAATAAAAAGCATGTTCAGAGAAAAAAAACCTCAGTTTTCTTTTGAAAAGTTTAGGGTTTGAGAAAAATATTTCTTGCAAGTTTTTTGGTAGTTTGTTAAAAATGTTACTTCCGGAGTAGTAAGGCCCTTTTTGTACTAATTTTAAATTTACAGAGGGCATGTTAATGTATTTTTTATTTCTAGTGTCATGCTTGTGATAGAATTCATTTTTCTCAAAAATGTTATTGTTCTTAGACATAAATAGGAGCAGTGAATACATATATTCACATGGCAATGGCAATATCTTGGAGCTTTTAAAAAGAGGTTTACAGGAGTCAGTTTGTTTCTTACTGTTCATTATTCTTACTGCTCTTTTTTGCATACAAAATACTTTTTTTACTGTCAGTGGATTTGCCCCAAAAATTATGCCGTATATCATGATAGAGTGAAAATATGCAAAATAGACCATTCTTATAGTGTCCTTGTTTAAAATTTCGACAATATTACGTAAAGCAAAGCAAGCACAGCTTAGTTTAGGTAGAATATATTCAATGTGTGATTTCCAATTTAGGAACACATCCATTTGTAGACCAAGAAATATAGTTTTAGTTGTTTCGCTGTTTTTTTCTTCATTGCTAGCAATACGTATGTCCATTTGTTTACTGTTTTTTGTCAAAAAATTCATAATATGTGTTTTTCCTACATTAAGATTTAATTTGTTCAAGGAAAACCATGAGTTCAACTCTGTAAATCAGGAAACAAACCTGTTTCAAAGAAAACATTGCAGATGTGACTTAGAGGAGTACTAAATTCAAAAGCGCATTGCTTTAACAATTTACGACTTATACCATCATATCCGCTAGACAATTTTGATTGTAGAGAATTTATTGTTCTTTCTATTTCTTTTGGGGTTGTACAATTAAGTCTCATAGCAGGGTATTCTGTGCCCTGGAGAAAAGGAATTGCTGATGCACTTACTTTTGTGGTTTTGCAAAGTATTTCATCTACAGCATTTAGAAAATATGAATAGAATATATCTGCAACTGTTTTAGGATCTGCAGATTCAGTATCATTAACTCTTAGTTTTACGACTGGACATTGTTCACGTGTTTTCCCTGTTGTGTTTTTTTATAACGTTCCAAGTGGTTTTCATTCTATTTTCTGAATTTTCAATTTGGTTGTTGAAGTACTTCTTTTTTGCACATTTTATAACATTACATAAGATTTTGCAATATATTTTGTAATGATTTATTAGGTTAGGATTGTTGCTAACTCAGGCTGCTTTGTAAAGTTTTCTTTTGTTTTCACAAGAAATCTTTATTCCTTTAGTGCGCCATGGGTTTTTGTTAGAGTTTGTGTTTTGGCGGGTTAGTCTGTATGGAATTTTTTTTCCAAAAAGTAAGAGGACTGTGTCAATAAAACAGTTAAACTTTTGATTTGTTTCATAAGATTCATGTATTGATGGCCACTGCTCCCTGAGATAATCTTTGAATTTTTTTATGCTTTCTAATGAAAAATTTCTTATTTTCTTATAAAGGCAGTTTTTAGCATAAGTAATACTTGTGCATCATGATCTGATAAGCCATTTACTATTGGGAAGCAGTGATATTTACATGAATGGGTTTTGAGGCAAAAAGTGTATAAAGAACTATGGCAGTAATGCATTTTTTGTCAATAAGATTTTAATGCATAGACTTCCAATAAACGGTTTGTTCAGGTATGTGATTGTCACTTCTTCCACATCAGATTAAAATGTTTCCTTGATTGGTTAACTACCTATGTATAAAACAATTTGTATATGAAACATTAAATTGTTGTTATATGATTTGAGTAAATTCAGTTTATTAATTTATTTGCTATGCGTTCTGTGGAGCTCTTTACAGTGGTTATTGCCATACAGCTATAGAACATGTAAAATTTTATCTACATACACTATATACACACACTCTAGAAACAGAATTGTACAAAACAGTATAATTCAGTTAACTGGAAGGAAAAATTAATCCCAGATTTATATACATACATCAGTGACTCATGGGCCTTACTGTTCTGGTATACACTTGGCATTAGAGCAGCTGTTTAGGTAACATGTAAGTGTACTACGAGATCTTTCAGGATGGGTTCTTGGTATTGGGCACTTATTTTAAAGTATTAGAGTGGCAGAGTTTTAACGTAGTAAACATGAAGAAAAGAAGGGTTGTGTTAGAAAAGGTTGTGGCATTGTATTGTATGTAGTTTAAGTGAAATGTACACACAAAGAGAGTGCAGTTATGAACACTCATGGTGTTGATTAAATATGTGACCATGCATAACATACAAAGCAGCTTGCTATCAGTTAGACAACAGTTGGTAGATTTGCAACACATCGGCGTGTTGTATGTGTCCTGAGGATGGGTTACAAAAACCTTGTTCACAGTTAGACAACAGTTGGTAGATTTGCAAAACTTCAGCGTGTTGTAAGTGTCTTGAGGATGGGTTACAAGTAGCCTGCTATCAGTTAGACAACAGTTTGTAGATTTGAAAACATCATCGTGTTGTAAGTGTCCTGATACTGGGTAACAAGCAGCCTGCTATAAGTTAGATAACAGTTGGTCGATTTGCAACACATCAGCGTGTTGTAAGTGTCCTGAGGATGGGTTACAAGTAGATTGCTATGAGTTAGATAACAGTTTTAGATTTGCAACACATCAGCGTGTTGTAAGTGTCCTGAGGATGGGTAATAAGCAGCTTGCTATCTGTTAGACAACAGTTGGTAGATTTGAAACACATTAGCGTGTTGTCAGTGTCCTGATACTGGATTACAAGCAGCTTGCTATCAGTTAGACAACAGTTGGTAGATTTGCAAAACATCAACGTGTTGTAAGTGTTATGATACTGGGTTACAAGCAGCTAGCTATCAGTTAGACAACTGTTGGTAGATTTGCAACACATCAGCGTGTTGTAAGTGTCCTGAGGATGGGATACAAGCAGCTAGCTATCAGTTACACAACTGTTGGTAAATTTGCAAAACTGCAGCGTGTTGTAAGTGTCCTGAGGATGGGATACAAGCAGCTAGCTATCAGTTAGACAACTGTTGGTAAATTTGCAAAACTGCAGCGTGTTGTAAGTGTCCTGAGGATGGGATACAAGCAGCTAGCTATCAGTTAGACAACTGTTGGTAAATTTGCAAAACTGCAGCGTGTTGTAAGTGTCCTGAGGTTGGGTTACAAGCAGCTAGCTATCAGTTAGACAACTGTTGGTAAATTTGCAAAACTGCAGCGTGTTGTAAGTGTCCTGAGGATGGGATACAAGCAGCTAGCTATCAGTTAGACAACTGTTGGTAAATTTGCAAAACTTCAGCTTGTTGTAAGTGTCCTGAGGTTGGGTTACAAGCAGCGTGCTATGAGTTAGAGAACAGTTGGTAGATTTGCAACATATCAGCGTATTGTAAGTGTCCTTAGGATAGGTTACAAGCTGCATGCAATAAGATAGACAACAGTTTGTAGATTTGCAACAAATCAGCGTGTTGTAAGTGTCGTGAGGATGGGTTACAAGCCGGTTGCTATCAGTTAGGACTACAGTTGACAGATGAGCAGCTCGTCAATTGGACATTAGGTTCCTGATACTGGTTAAGAAGACGCTTGCAATCAGTTTGACAACAGCTGGATAGATTTGCAACACAACAGCGTGTTGTAAGTGATCTGAAATTGCGTTACAAGTAGCTTGCTAACAGTTTGACAACAGTTGAAAGATTTGCAACACATAGCGTGTTGTAAGTGTCCTGAGGATGGGTTACAATCAGCATGCTATCAGGTAGCCAACAGTTGACAGATGAGCAGCACATTAGCGTGTTGTAAGTGTCCTGAGGATGGGTTGGAAGCAACATGCTATCAGTTAGACAACTGTTGGTAGATTTGCAACACATCATCTTGATGTATGTGTCCTGAGGATGGGTTACAAGCAGCGTGCTATCAGTTAGCCAACATTTGGTGGATTTGCAACACATCAGCATGTTGTAATTGCCCTGAGGATGGGTTACTAGAAGCGTGCTATCAGTTAGCCAAAAGTTGACACATGAGCAGCACATCAGTGGGACAATATATTCCTGATACTGGGTTACAAGCAGACTGCTATCAGTTAGACATAAGTTGGTAGGATTGCAACACATCAGCATGTTGTAAGTGTCCTCAGGATGGGTTGGAAGCAACGTGCTATCAGTTAGACAACTGTTGGTAGTTTTGCAAAACATCAATGTGTTGGTAGTGTCCTGAGGACGGGATACAAGAAGCTTGAAATTTTTTAGACAACAGTTGGCAGATGAGCAGCACATCAGTGGGACATTAGTTACCTGATACTGGGTGACAAGCAGCTGGCTATCAGTAAGACAACAGTTTGTAGATTTGCAAAACATCATCGTGTCGTTAGTGTCCTGATACTGGGTTACAAGCAGCTTTCTATCAGTAAGACAACAGTTTGTAGATTTGCAACACATCAGCGTGTTGTAAGTGCCCTGAGGATGGGTTACAAGCAGATTGCTATCAGTTAAACAACAGTTGACAGATAAGAAGCACATCAGTGTGACATTAGATTCCTGATACTGGGTGACAAGCAGCCTACTATCAGGTAGACAACAGTTTGCAGATTTGCAACACATCAGCGTGTTGTAAGTGTCCTGATATTGGGTTACAAGCCGATTGCTATAAGTTAAACAACAGTTGACATATGAGAAGCACATCAGTGAGACAATAGATTCCTGATACTGGGTTACAAGCAGCCTGATGTCAGTTTAACAATATTTGGTAGATTTGAAACACATCTACGTGTTGTAAGAGTCATGAAGATGGGTTACAAGCAGCTTGATATCAGTTAGACAACAATTGGAAGAGTTGCAACACATCAGCGTGTTGTAAGTGTTCTGAGGATAAGTTACAAGCAGCATGCTTTCATTTAGACAACAGTTGGTAGATTTGCAACACATCAGAGCGTTGTAAGTGTCCTGAAGATGGGTTACAAGCAGCATGCTTTAATTTAAAAAAGAGTTGGTAGATTTGCACCTTATCAGCGTTTTGTAAGTGTCTTGAGGATGGTTTACAAGCAGTATGCTTTCATTTAGACAATAATTGGTAGATTTGTAACACATCAGCGTGTTGTAAGTGTTCTAAGGATGGGTTACAAGCAGCATGCTAACAGGTAGCCAACAGTTGACAAATGAGCAGCACATTAGAGTGTTGTAAGTGTCCTTGAAGATAGGTTACAAGCAGCTTGCTATAAGTTAGACAACATTTGGTACATTTGCAACAGATCAGCGTGTTGAAAGTTTTATGAGGTTATGTTACAAGTAACTTTCTACCAGTTAGACAACAATTGGTAGATTTGAAATATATCAGCATGTTGTAAGTGCGTTGAGGATTGGTTACAAGAAGTCTGCTATCAGATAGACAACAGTTTGTAGATTTGCAAAACATCATCGTGTTGTAAGTGTCCTGACACTGGGTTACAAGCAGCCTGATATAAGTTAGACAACAGTTCGAAGATTTGAAACACATCAGCGTATTGTAAGTGTCGTGAGAATGGGTTACAAGCCTGTTGCTATCAGTTAGACAATAGTTGACAGATGAGCAGCTCGTCAATTGGGCATTAGATTCCTGATACTGGTTAACAAGCAGCTTGCAATCAGTTTGACAACAGCTGGATAGATTTGCAACTCAACAGCGTGTTGTAAGTGATCTGATATTGGGTTACAAGTAGCTTGCTAACAGTTTATCAACAGTTGAAAGATTTGCAAAACATAAAGTGTAGTAAGTGTCCTGTGGATGGGTTACAAGCAGCATGCTATCAGGTAGCCAACAGCTGACAGATGAGCAGCACATTAGCGTGTTGTAAGCGTCCTGAGGATGGGTTGGAAGCAACGTGCTATCAGTTATACAACTGTTGGTAGATTTGCAACATATCATCTTGATGTATGTGTCCTGAGGATGGGTTACAAGCAGCGTGCTATCAGTTAGCCAACTTTTGGTGGATTTGTCACACATCAGCATGTTGTAATTGCCCTGAGGATGGGTTACTAGAAGCGTGCTATCAGTTAGCCAAAAGTTGACACATGAGCAGCACATCAGTGGGACAATATATTCCTGATACTGGGTTACAAGCAGACTGCTATCAGTTAGACATAAGTTGGTAGGATTGCAACACATCAGCATGTTGTAAGTGTCCTCAGGATGGGTTGGAAGCAACGTGCTATCAGTTAGACAACTGTTGGTAGTTTTGCAAAACATCAATGTGTTGGTAGTGTCCTGAGGACGGTTTACAAGCAGCTTGCTATTATTTAGAGAACAGTTGGCAGATGAGCAGCACATTAGTGAGACATTAGTTACCTGATACTGGGTGACAAGTAGCTTGCTATCAGTTAGACAACAGTTGGTAGATTTGCGAAACATCAAAGTGTAGTAAGTGTTATGATACTGGGTTACAAGCAGCTAGCTATCAGTTAAAAACAGTTGGTAAATTTGCAACACATCAGCGTGTTGTAGGTGTCCTGATAGTGTGTTACAAGTAACTTGCTATCAGTTAGACATCAGTTAGTAGATTTGCAATGCAACAACGTGTTGTAAGTGTCCTGAGGATGGGTTTCAAGCAGTTTGCTATTAAATAGACATCAGTTTGTAGATTTGCAACACATCAGTGTCTTGTTAGTGTCCTGATACTGGGTTACAAGCAGTTTGCTATCAGTTAGACAACAGATGGTAGATTTGAAATACATCAGCATGTTGTAAGTGTCCTGAGTATGGGTTACAAGTAGCCTGCTATCAGTTTGACAACAGTTGGTAGATTTGAAAAACATCAGCATGTTGTAAGTGTCCTGAGGATCTGTTACAAGCAGCCTGCTATCAGTTTGACAACAGTTGGTAGATTAGCAACAAATCAGCATGTTGAAAGTGTTATGAAGATGGGTGACATGTAGCTTTCTATCAGTTAGACAACAGTTGGTAAATTTGAAATACATCAACATGTTGTAAGTGTCCTGATTATGTGTTACAAGTACTGCTACCAGTTAGGCAACAGTTTGTAGCGTTGCAAATAATCATCGTGTCGTTAGTGTCCTGATACTGTGTTACAAGCAGCTGGCTATCAGTTAGACAACAGTTTGTATATTTGAAACACATCAGCGTGTTGTAAATGTCCTAAGGATGGGTTACAAGAAGCTGGCTATCATTTACACTACAGTTGGTAAATTTGCAAAACATCAAAGTGTTGTAAGTGTTATGGGTTATAAGCAACTAGCTATCAGTTAAAAACAGTTGGTAAATTTGCAACACATCAGCGTGTTGTAGGTGTCCTGATACTGGATACAAGTATCTTGCTATCATTTAGACAACAGTTGGTAGATTTGCAACACATCAGCGTGTTGTAAGTGTCGTGAGGATGTGTTACAAGACGGTTGCTATCAGTTAGACAACAGTAGACAGATGAGCAGCTCTTCATTTGGGCATTAGATTCCTGATACTGGTTAACAAGCAGCTTGCAATCAGTTTGATAACAGTTGGTAGATTTGCAACGAATCAGCATGTTGAAAGTGATATGAGGATGGGTGACATGTAGCATTCAATCAGTTAGACAACAGTTGATAGATTTGAATTACATCAGCATGTTGTAAGTGTCCTGAGGATGGGTTACAAGTAGCCTGCTACCAGTTAGACAACTGTTTGTAGATTTGCAAAACATCATCGTGTCGTAAGTGTCCTGATACTGGGTTACAAGCACCTGGCAATCAGTTAGACAATAGTTTATATATTTGCAACACATCGGCATGTTGTAAATGTCCTGAGGATGGGTTACAAGAAGCTGGCTATCATTTACACAACAGTTGGTAGATTTGCAAAACATCATCGTGTTGTAAGTGTCCTTATACTGGGTTAGAAACAGCTTGCTATCATTTAGACCGAAGTTTGTAGATTTGCAACACATCAACGTGTTGTAAGTGTCGTGAGGATGGGTTACAAGCAGCATTCTAACAGGTAGCCAACAGTTGACATATGAGCCGCACATTAGCGTGTTGTATGTGTCCCGAGGATAGGTTACAAGCAGCTTGCTATAAGTGAGACAACATTTGGGAGATTTGCAACAGATCAGCGTGTTGTAAATGTCCTGAGGATGGATTACAAGCAGCATGCAATAAGATAGACAACAGTATGTAGATTTGCAACACATCAGCGTGTTGTAAGTCTCCTGAAGATGGGTAACATGCAGCTTGCTATCAGTTAGACAACAGTTGGTAGATTTGCAACAAATCAGCATGTTAAAAGTGTTATGAGGTTAGGTTACAAGTAGCTTTCTATCAGTTAGACAACATTTGGTAGATTTGAAATATATCAGGATGTTGTAAGTGCGATGAGGATGTGTTACAAGTAGTCTGATATCAGTTAGACAACAGTTTGTAGATTTGCAAAACATCATCGTGTTGTAAGTGTCCTGATACTGGGTTACAAGCAGCCTGATATAAGTTAGACAACAGTTCGAAGATTTGAAACACATCAGCGTGTTGTAAGTGCTATGAGGATGGGTTGCAATTAGCTTGCTATCAGTTAGACAACAGTTGATAGATTTGCAACACATCAGCGTGTATGTAAGTGTCCTGCTACTGGGTTACAATCAGCCCTATATAAGTTAGACAACAGTTCGAAGATTTGAATCACATTAGCGTGTTGTATGTGTTATGAGGATGGGTTGCAAGTAGCTTGCTATCAGTCAGACAACAATTGGTAGATTTGCAACACATCAGCGTGTTGCAAGTGTCCTGATACTGGGTTACAAGCAGCCCGATATAAGTTAGACAACTGTTCGAAGATTTGAAACACATCAGAGTGTTGTAAGTGTTATGAGGATGGGTTGCAGGTAGCTTGCTATCAGTTAGACAACAGTTGATAGATTTGCAACACATCAGCGTGTAAGTGTCCTGAGGGTAGGTTACAAAGAGCTATCAGTTAGAAAACAGTTGGTAGATTTGCAACACATCAGCGTGTTGTAAGTGTCCTGATACTTGGTTAAAAGCAACTTGCTCTCAGTTAGACAACAGTTGGTAGATTTGCAACACATCAGCGTGTTCTATGTGTCCTGATACTGGGTTACAAGTATCTTGCTATCATTTAGACAACTGTTGGTAGATTTGCAACACATTAGCGTGTTGTAAGTGTCCTGAGGTTTGGTTACAAGCAGGTTGCTATCAGCTAGACAACAGTTGACAAAGATGAGAAGCAAATCAGTGGGACATTAGGTTCCTGATACTGGGTGACAAGCAGCCTGCTATCAGTTAGACAACAGTTGGTAGATTTGCAACACATCAGCTATTTGTAAGTGTCCTGAAGATGGGTTACTAGATGCGTTCTATCAGTTAGCCAACAGTTGACAAATGAGCAGCACATCAGTGGGTTACATCAGCATTGTTTCAGTTAAACCACATTTGGTAGATTTGCAACATATCATCGTGTTGTAAGAGTCCTGAAGATGGGTTACAAGCTGCTTGCTATCAGTTAGACAACTGTTGGTAGATTTGCAACACATCAGTGTGTTGTAAGTGTCCTGAGGATGGGTTACACGCAGCTTGCTATCAGTTAGACAACAGATGGTAGATTTG
>PNEQ01053990.1:83077-118391 GCA_003012365.1 Medauroidea extradentata | reverse complement strand
AAAAAATTGCGTCGTAATCACCAGTCATGGCATAATATTCTGTAATAATTTCATTATTTACCGTGAACTGTATAAAAAGTTATTAGGGGGGGACATACAGACATCCATACATACATACAGACTTACAGACATACAGACAGACAGACAGACGCGCGATCTCATAAGCCTATCTTTCCTAGAGGAAAGTAGGCTAAAAATGAAAGCTGACTGATTGACTGACTGACTGACTGACTGACTGACATATCAAACTACAGCCCAAACCACTGGACCTAGAATCGTGAAATTTCTTGTGGGGGTTCCCTTCAGGTCGTAGGCGAGCACTAAGAAGGGATTTTTCGAAATTCGACCTCTAAGGGGGTGAAAAGGGGTGAAATGTGTTTCCGAAAAAACGTCGATAGAGCTCGATCCCGACGGCCAATCGTGGTGATTTTTACTTTAATAGGAAACTCGTAAAAATGCATATTAGCCAATTTAAGGATTTTTTGAAGTTCAACTTTTAAGGGGCTGAAAAGACCTTAAATGTGTTTCCAATCAACTATTGATATCTATCGAACTCTTCGGGATAGAGAGTTGATGTTCACGTCAAAATATTGCTTACGTAAATACCAAAAAAGGAGTTTTAGGTTATTTTTAAATTCGACCCCCAGGCAGTAAAAAGGGGCAAAATGTGTTTTTAATGAATCGTCTTTATCTTTAAAACACAATTGGCTATCGTCGTGATTTTAACTGTAATTGGTTATTTTTACAAATGTCTATGACAGGACTCAAAATCGTTTCGAAATTCTTTATTTAAAGGGGTGAAAATACGTGAAATGTGTTTTCGATTGTCCTTCCATATCTATAGAATCAATCGAGATATCGAAGTACTCTTTGCTTTAAATTGGTGCTTTGTAAGTATCCCAAGTACCATTTAAAATATATTTTCCGAATCCGGCCCTAAACTGGTTAAAAATGGGGTAATATGAGTTTTCGACTCACATTCGATATATATCGATCCCATAGTTTTTTTATATAGAGACGTAATTTTTGTTTAGGATTGATGCTTACTCAAATACCTAAAAAATTACTTTAGGAATTTTCGAAATTCGCCACCTAAGAACGTGAAAAGGGGTGAAAAGTGGTGAAAAGCGTTTTCAATTAATCGTCGATTTATCTTGAACCCAGCGGGCTAATGTTGTGTTTTTTACGTCCATGAGATACCAATAAAGTATTCTAAAACTTGATTTAAGGGTTTTTCGAAATTTACTCTCTTAAGTGGTGAAAAGACCTTGAACGTTTTTTAGATAAATCATCGATATCTATCGAACCTGTCGAGATATACAATTAATTTTTGCTTTAGGACAATGATTACAGAAATTATCCCAAAACGGTTTTCAGATTTGTCGAAATTCGATTTCTCAATACTGTGCAAGTGTGATATGTGTTTTTTATAGTGAATGACCGATTTTATTTCAACTGAACGGGCTAGCGATGTGATTTACACTTCAATTGGATACTTATACGAATGTATAAGATCTAAATTTAAAATATTTCGAAATTCGACACCCAAAAGTGTGAAAAATCACTATATTTGTTTTCCATTAACCCACGATATCTATCTAACCCGTAGCGATATTGAGGTGTTGTTCGCGTCAGAGTGATGCTTACGTAAATATTTAAAAAATATATGAATGTATTTTTTATTTGTAAGAAACGTAATTATTAAGAATAAAACTTAGTTGGTCAATAATCAAGGCAGACAATCCGAAAAGCAGGAACGAGCAGCGAAAAACAACTGATACAGGAGTTTCACTACAGTAACCTATCGAGACGTGGTGTTGTACAACCTCTATGAGCCCAGGACACAGATATTTTTTTTTCAATAAATTTTATCTTCATGAATTATTTCGACGTTACGTGACGCAGTTGTTTGTCACTCAGGTCTAAATTCCGGGAGGTTATGGGCTCGAATTCCGTTAAAAGCTGCGTGCTAACGTTCAATTCTGACACACAAAAACTACAAGGCAGATCGAATTAGTGCAATTTACATGTAGTCTTTAAAAGGGGTAAAATTGCAGTTCGCTTTCCACTTAGGCTCCTCTACAATATCAGCTGACATATCGTCGGTATACTGCCAAAAGTGATTGAGTCATAAATGATATTTCGTTTAAAAACAGTATTAAATTGTAGATATTAACAAAAATGTGGTATGTTACTATACTGTGACACAACAGTACGAAACGACGAATAGACTTTAAACTTGGGCAATTGTTCGTGAACAACATATACATATTACTAGCATTTTTACAATTTTATCTCATTTTGACATTGTCACTTTTGGCAGTAAACCGACGATATATCATCTCACTAATCTCAGGTTTGGGGCACCAAATACGTTTCCGCGAAACCTTTACCCTCTGAAATTTTGTAATGTCAATAAAGTTAATGTGAATATTTTGACAATATATAGTTGAGGGCACCGTCATCAATGGTTGTGCACAGGGTAAACTGATGATTCTCATTATATTAACCACATACCATAGATGTCTGTAACTACCCCAGAACGTCAAATTGGCAGTTTTATAAATTAGGCCCAGGCGAAGTCGCTGTTAGTGGCAGGGACAAACTTAAGACTGCTTTTCGCGTGGACAGCTATAGCTACTTATCCTGCTGCAGAATTAGTTTAACTAGCCGCTTGGACATTCTAACACTTGATGACTGAAGTACCAATCTTGTGTACAAAGATGTTTTTCAATTAAAGTAAATATTATCAGTTACGAATAATACTCGCGAGCAAAGCTGCGGGGGACTGCTAGTAAAGTAATAAAATGTGTAATTTAGCATACTTTTTAAATATAAGTGCATAAACGTTTCGATAAAACTCAGGAATTGAACCCTTTTGTATTTTTTCGACGGCCAATGAAATAAAACCCTGCTTTATTGAAATTTTAGCTGCCGCTCATAAAAACAGGATCACATCATATTGAAAAGTGTTACTATGTTGACTCGTCCTGGTTTACGGCAGTTAAGTAAAAAAAAGCCGGGAATACCAATATTTCAAACAGCTAAATTTTTTATGAAACTGCTGATTTGAAAACTCTGAGTTTAAGAGGATTTGTGAAGCGTTACTCTGCGCGCATACAATCGTGCTAATTTGCCATTTTTTTGCATTAATTCTGCCAGCTTAGCGATGCTGTTTATTTTTTATGCAGATGGCTGATGTACGACTACTTTGTTATCTTTAAAGCATCTGATTTTATCGGAAAACCGTGCACAAATATAATGTACGTAGCCTATACATAATTAACGTTTCTGTTAAATGTGTATGGTAACGAAAAAGTACATAAAATTTTAATAAAAATTTTTACTCACTGAAAAGGAAAAAAAAAATGTAGTAATTGAAAGTGAGGTTTATTAAAACAGCTCTCAGATATATAAAAATACTTTGATGAGATACAAAGTGTTTTTGGTCGTAAATAATTATGCCTATAAAAGAAGGAGCTACCTTTAATGGTTCATATTTATAGATACAGAATTTAAAAGTGTGCGTTGATGAATATGTGAGTGTATAAGTAAAGTAATTCAAACCCGTCACATCAGAACAAATAACTTCAAATATGATTGTTAATAATCGATCAATTGCCTCTATTGCTCGTGCATAATAATGGTCTCCTGCTGCTTCAGATGACACGTAACGAAGGAAACTGCTTGAGATGTATTCCCTAAAGCGAGACCCTGCTTGCTCTGAGGCCTCGACGTAATAAAGCTCATCGGCTTCCGCGGTAGCTCGTGGTAGCACACCTTACTACAGATTATTACCGCAATTGCCGTCCATGCGCCCCAACGTCCTCGCGCCGCGTCTTTGGCCCACCCTTTAATTTCTGTATCCACTGTTGATGTCGGTCTTTAAATGCGAAATTTAAATATTTAACGGAGTCGTCACATTAACGACGCGTATTCAGCTAGATAAAACTCGCTCCTCCTCAACAATGTGGAACATAAATTTAAAATGTTTGCCAAAACAAAACGCTGCTCTCGGCATCGCTAACTCTCAGAAATTCTCCTAGGGTGCTTTCTAGAATCCTAAGCTGCTTCACTGAATTAATCCATTCAACCAAAGTAAAATTTAAAAAAATAATTATCGGAAACACATAAAATTACGTAAATTACCAAAACGAACATAACCCTCAAAACTCAAACTGTTGTAAGACGGAAATTATTAAAATAATAACAAAATAAATTAATTTACCATCAATAACAATAATGGCAATAATTTTAATACTATGAAAATACAAACAACACTTAATTTTACACGTATACATCCTAGACTGCGGGTTTTTAAAAATAAACATTTAAATAAAAATAAAAACAAAGTTGTGTTCCATACGTTACATAATATATATTTTTACCCCCTTATGGGCCAAATTTCGAAATAAAAAAAAATCACAGTTGAAACTATTCTACGGATGTCACTTCAACCAAGCAGTAAATTACTTTCCGTGTTTAAGAGATCATCAATCATTAGCAAAAGTCACGCCGCTGTATAAAAGTTCAGATGTTTCTGTGTGTGTTTATATATATATATATATATATATATATATATATATATATATATATATATATATATAAACACACACATAAAATCGCATCGTAGTTTTTTTAAATTTTATTTTAGTCTTGTTTGGAGTGTTGGAAAGATATTGACTGCTGTGGGAAGGCGGAGGTCTGGTTATTTTGCAATGAACGCCCGCCTTCGTGTCGGGTTCGCTGACTACTTCTGGGAAGAGGGCTGACTACCGCGGGTCAGCAAGATGAACAGTGTTTCACCTGGCAACAAGGGGCGTTAGTTGTGAAACTCAGTGCCCAGGTGTCGGCCGCGCCGAGGTTACTGGCCAGAGTTTTGCTCACTCGGCGGGAGAGTCCGCGTCGATGGGGCAGTTAAACGCCATTTTCGAGGAGTTAATCTTTGTCGTCTGCCGAGGAACGGACGTGTTGTCGGGACCGGAGGTCTGAATGGAACCTCAAAGCTTTTGAAATGTAATTACGGGCGTGAATCGTCAGCCTTGGAACGGCTACCTCGTCCCAAAGGCTAGTAGGTCGGCGGAGAACTCATTTGGATAGAAATGATTGAAGACAGTAGTGTTGGTGTCGGCAGAGAAGCCTGATTCCAAGGGATTGACCGGGAGCAGAGGACGGGAAGCCCTGGAGGTAGAGGACCGACGCCACAAACGGAATGTAGACCGAGCTACAAACATCTGTGTGACGTATATAACGTCGAAATAATTCATATAAACAATTAAATCTAAAAAATAAAACATTTATGTCCTGGGCTTATAGGTTGTACAACACACGTTTCTGTAGGTTACTATACAGTGAAATTCCTATATAATTTATTTATCGCTGGTCGTATTTATTTTTCCCGATCGTCCGCACTGAAAGTTTACAAACTTTGTTTTATTCCTAATGATCACGTTATCTTAAAAAATAAAAGCACTTACATATAATTTTAAATACTAAGGTAAGCATCACTGTGACGTGAACTACACCTCAATGATTCTACTTGTGAGATAGATAGAATTTGTTGATGGAAAACTAATTTTGTGCTTCTTCACCATTTCGGGTGTCGAATTTCGAAATATATTAATTACACATCTTTGGCATTTCTATACTTATCCAATTGAAATGCACATCACGGCGTTAGCCCGTTAAGTAGAATCAAAATCAAGTATTCATTAAGAAACATATGACCACTGCGCGGTACTGAGGTTTGAATTTCAAAAAATCTTTAAAAAAAAAACCTTTCCGTTAATTTCTGTGATCATCATCCTGAAACAAAAATCAACTTTACATCTCCACGGGTTCGATAGATATCGAGGATTTATCTAAAACACATTCAAGACCTTTTCATCTCCTAAGAGACTGAATTTCAAAAAACCCTTGCATCACATTTTAGACTACTTAACTGAGGTCTCTTGGACATGAAAAACACGAAATAGCCCCCTGTGTTCCAGATACATCGACGATTAATTAAAAACATATTTCAAAACTTTTCACTCCTTTTCGCCTCCTTAGCTGGTGAATTTAGAAAATTCCTGAAATAACTTGTCAGGCGTTTGAGTAAGCATCAAACTTAAACAAAAATCACGTCGCTATATAAAAATCAATGGTGTGTGTATATATATATATATGTATATATATATCTTGCGAATCGAAAACAAGTTTCACCCTTTTTTTACTTATTTGGGGGCGAATACGAAAAATATATGTTATTGGTGTTTGGGATATACATTTCACGTATTTTCACCCCTTAATTAAATAAATTAGAAACTCCAAGGAATCCTAACATAAACATTTGTATTCGTAATCAATTAACATACAAATCACGTCGATATTCAATTATGTTTACGTGATATAGACGATTCACAAAAATAACATATTTTGCCCCTTTTTACTTCTTGAAGGTCGAATTAAAAAAAAATCATAAACCACATTTTGGTTATTTATGTAAGCAACACTTTGATGTGAATACAAATACACTATCCCGAAGGATTCTATAGATGTTGATACTTAATCGGAAACATATTTAAGGTATTTTCAACCCCTTAAATGAGGAATTTCGAAAAATCCTTAAATTGGCTAGTACACATATTAATGTGTGTCCTATTAAAGTAAAAATCATGTTATGCCGCCGGGTTCGAGCTCTATTGTTGACGTTTCTTCGGGAAAATATATTTCACCCCTTTTCACTCCCTTAGTTGAATTTCGAATAATCCCTTCTTACTGCTGTGACATTCACTAGACTGTGGTGTCACATTTTGATTTGTAATATCAGTATCCTATAATTTGTGAGCTGTTTAAATATAACATTAATTTTGGTGTTCTCTAAACTATGTATGCGCGGGTTGTCTGCAGACAAACTAGATTTTGACAAATATTTTCTGCGAGTAGGGCCCGATGGGTCTGCTGCTCCACTTGTGTAAGTACTGAGAAAAGGTAGTTTCGAGAACACTGTGTTGGATGATATGTTTGGGCACAGAAATTGTTTGTTGTATTTAGGTTACACACATTGTGTGTATTATATTGTGTATGGGTGCTATCCACGTGTTGCCATTTTGTTTCTTTTATTTAATGTTGATGGTAAATTGTTTTTATGATGTGTACATATTTCATGATGTTTTTTGATACTAATGTTGTATCAGCACTATAAATTTTTGAACATCATGGCAACTACCTGGATATATAAGCTTGACATTTCGGGCTTGGTTCCAAATCTTCGCGCTGCTAAAATCGATTGTTCCGAAAATGAGGACATTGAGAAAATTTGAGAAAAATTGGTTGCTATGATTCGGAAGGATAAATATGCCTTAATGGTTTTGCAGGGATGGGGGGGGGGGGGGGGGGGGGGGGGTGAGAAGCATACCTCAGGGAGCAGAAGAAGTCTGCACTCCTTAAATAAAGGTCTGGTTTTGTCGTCTTTAAAGGATGTTCCTCATCTAAAGTCTTTCGATGCTGAAAGTCTATTCGCTTTTGTCAAGACTGTTGATCAGCGAAGTGATCGAATTATTAGTCATTACAAAATGCTGCAAGGATTTATTCCGCAATGCTCGGGTACAGCATTAGATGTTATTTTGGAGGCTTTGGAACAGGGAGAGAGTTGGGTAACATTGAAGGGACTTCTGTGGGAGGTCTCATGCCCTAGGTGCATGAAGGATGATTTTGTGAAAGGAGAACAAATCTATCGCTTCCAGAAAAGAAATGTATGTGTGTCTGAATTTATACAGAATATTAGCATCTCCTGCAAAGCCTTGCTATTAACACTGACTGATCCAGATTTTAACTAGTTAATTTGGGAAAACTTAAATCCTGTGGTCCGTCAACAGTGCTCATTCACTGGTGCTCCATCCTCTGTAGCAGATTTGAGGAGATTGGAGGTGGAAGTAGACAATTTGACATATACCGTTAATCAGTGTGCTAAGACTCAGGTTGTTTGACAACAAGAGTTTAGAAAAAGGAAATTGGCCAATATTAGTTCACATAGATGCTTCAAGTGTTGAAAATCTGGTTATTTAGCTAATAAATGCCATTCAGGCATCTCTGCTGGCGAGTCTGGTTCGTGGCGAGGGGGAACAAAACCATTGTGTTGTTGTAGGTGTAACGAGGAAGGGCATATTGCCCCAAAGAGTCCCATTGTCAAAGAAACCAGGAAGTGCTTAACCTGTGGCAAATCTGATGATATTGCGAAGGCATGTAGGAGCAAAAAGACCCCAAAAGGAGGAATAAAGGATGCTGGAGCTTCAGGTTCTGATGATTCTTCAGAGTTTGTTTTGACTTTGCACAGCCTCAACAAAAACAACTTTTGGGTTGCCATGGTAGTAGATGAAAGGAAAGCATTTGCCATGGTGGACACAGGGGCTACATCAAGCTTTGTAAGCCAGTCTTGGGAAAGTTCCTTGGTGAAGGACAACCCTGAACTAAAAATCCAGCTGCGAGTAGAACGAGGGTTTTCATTACAGGTTGCGAACGGCATTGGTTGTCAAGTGCGTATGCCCATTGACCTGCACTTCAAAATAGAAAAGTACAGCTAGACTAGGCGTTTTTGGGTTGTTCCCAGAATAATTTGTGATTGTATTCTAGGATTTGATATTTTTTGCAGGAGACTCTGTGTCTGGTGGATTGTGCTGTAAGGTGTTTGCATTTTGGCTTCGATAAAAATTATTCTGTACCCTTAATTTGGAATCGCCGATCTGATTCATTTAGGAAATGCATTGGCGTGAGTGTGCAAGGTTGTGAACTTACAAAATTTCAGCATTGGAAACGTGAGAGTCTGAAAACTGATTATACTGATGTTTTGACCACAAGGTTGGGGAATTGTTTGATGATGCCAGTGACCATATCAGTTAGTGATGATGTTCCAGTAAAGTGTACACCTTATCAGTGTTCGCCGCCGAAGTTGTTAGGCTTTCGTGGGATCATTGATAACCTGTTGAAACAAGACATCATTTGTAAAATTTTATCCCCTTATGCCTCTCCCGCGATTGTCGTTAAGAAGAAAGAAGCCAGCCAGTATCGACTGGTACTTGAATATCGTAAATTGAATAGAAATATCCTTTTAGATCCTTTTACTTTGCCCTTTGCCGAACATAGAGGTTTTTTCTTTTTTCAGAATTTGACAGGGGCGACCTATTTCATAGTTTTCGACTTAAACTCTGCCTTCCACTAGTGTATGGTGGACAGCCAGAAGTACACCGGTTTCGTAACTCCTTGGGGCCATTACGAATGGAAGTGTGTACCCTTCTGCATACATTTTGGGGTCTATCTCTCTCTAGAATACTTAGTCAGCTGTTGGGTGAATTTCTAATTAAATTTGTTATTTCTTTTCTTGAAGACATCTGCGTGTTCTATTCAAGTTTTGAAGAACATTTAGAGCATGTCAGAGCTGTGTTAGAGAAACTGTATGAAGCAGAATTCACTGTCAACCCTGAGAAAGTCTTTTGGGCAAGTAAACAAATAAAGTTTCTAGGTTTTATTGTCAGAAAAGGTCAAGCATTGATGGACACCCACAAAATTGGCCCTATTATAAACTTTCCACCTCCATAGAATGTAAAGGGTGTCATGAGATTTTTGGGAATTCTCAGTTACTTCTTAAAATTGGTTCCCTGTTACACTGTGCTGTGTGCGCCTCTAAATTATCTTAATAGGAAATATGTTGATTTATGTTAGGGTACCGAACAGCAAGAGAGTATTTGAAAATTGTAAGTATGCTCTCTCACATCCACCTGTGTTGCATCTCCCAGATTTTCATAAACTGTTTGTGCTCCAGGTTCATGCAAGTAGCCTTGCCATAGGGGCTGTTCTATTGCAGAATGAGGAGGGGCAGAGGAGGCCCATTGCATTTGCGAGCAGATCTCTCTCTAAGAGTGAGAAAAACTACCGCACATCTGAGAAGGAGGCTCTTGCTTTCATATGTGGTGTGGAGAAATTTGAATGCTATTTAGAACATAGCGAGTTTGACCTGCTTACAGACAATCAAGCATTGACTTGGTTGTTCAACCATCCATGACAACTGGGGAAGATAGGGCGATGGATTATGCAGTTTACTCGCATTAAGTTTAGGACTATCCGTGTCCTAGGTAAGGATAATTGTGTTGCTGACACTCCTTCCCGTATGTATGACCCTGCACAATTTAAGAATCCTGTGGGGACCGAAGAGTTTAGGGAAGATTGCCATATTCTCCAATAGATTACCGACAGTTTTGTTAACATTCGGAAATGGCAGCAGAAAAATGCCAAAGGCAAACATCTGCTGGCCGATATTTCCCATGGTAAAGGGGGACGTTTTCAATTTTGTAAAGGAATTATATGCCTCGTCACATGTAAGGGAAAGTAAAGGATATGGGTGCCTAAGACAATTTGACCCATGTTACTAGAGTAATTTCATGACTCGCCTTCGGGCGGTCACATGGGGATTAGGAAAACTGAGCTGAAAATGAAACAAGAGTTCTATTGGCCCGAAATGAGTAAGGACATACAGGTTTATGTACGGAGTTGTCACGACTGCCAGTGTAATAAGCAAGTATTGACTAGTAAAGTGGGATTTTATACAGCTCACCTCCAGAAAGGGTTTGGCCGCGTCTGTTTATTGATGTTTTTGGCCCGTTTGCCACGACCAAGCAAGGGAAATATTTGTGTCTTTGTCATGGTCGATGGGTTTTCGCGGTTTGAATTTGTCGAACCCTTACATGAGATGAAGGCGACTACCATCTGTGTCAAACTGCGAGATATTCTATTTAGGGTTTTTGACAGTCCTGAAGTTCTGGTACATGACAATGCCTCGTATTTTTTCAGTAAAAAAATGCACGATTTTTCCTGGGTTGTGGAACTGGTCCATATAAGCCCTTATTACCCCTGTCCGAATCTGGTGGAGCATCTGAATAAATTAGTGAATAGAGCGCTTACTATTTATCACCACTTGGACCAAAGAAAGTGGCATGAGAATCTGGCTTTATCAAACTTTACTTGGAACAACGTGTGCCATTCCGCTACAGGCAAGTCCCCTGGGTTCATTATGTTTGGCAGGGACGTTCCTCACCTCTTAATTAGCTTATGGGGGAATGAGTCTCTCGTGGCCGAGTGTTTTTCAGGGAAATTTTCAGATATTTGACGGGATGCTTATCAGGCTTTGTTGCATACTCACAAATGAGTGAAAGAGAAGTACAACCAAGAACGAAAAGAGTGCCCATTTAAGATAGGAGATCTTGTGGTGTGTAAGAAGGTCACTGTTAGTAAAAAGGCCGAATACATTTCAAGTAAGCTGTCCATGGGGTATGATAGGCCTTATAAAATTATGTTCTTTTCTACTCCCATATAAGCGTTAATCTTGGTGCATTAAATTGAAATGTACTTATGAAGAAGGCGCATATTACAACCTTGAAGCCTTATGTACCTCATTTAGATCTTGATGTGAGCCAGTAGTGGAGATGACATTAAAAAATATTAGCTGCGTTTCTTTTGTCTTTAGTCATTCTCTATGTCCTTTGTTGAGTGTTATTGATTTGGTTTCTTTCCTTTTGGGGTAAATTTTGTAAAAGGGTGGATTTTTAGTATTTTTTAAGTTTGGTTTTTTTGTATTTTGTATTTAGTATTTTTGTGAGTGGCTTTATACGTATTAACAATCACACAACGAAAAAATGCGAGCTGGAGAACAAAGACGATCTTTCCAAGCATGTCTATACCAGCTGTAGTGGCAACCATGCTGCGAACTATAGAGATCTCATCGAAGGTTTCTGGTAAAGGTTAAATGGTTCAAGAGCTGTTGTTTTCTAGTCCATTAGCTGAGTTTTAAGGGGGAGGGGAGGCTGTGACACCAACTAGACTGTGGTGTCACATTTTGGTTTGTGAAATCAGTATTCTGTAATTTGTGAGTTGTTTAAATATAACTTTTTAATTCTGATGTTCTCGAAACTATGCATGCGCATGTTGTCTGCAGCACGTGCCGGGCCATGCGCTGATGTCTGAGGGTTGAGTTTAGCTTGGTAGCCCATTGGGTAAAGTGCGCAAAGAAGGGTGATAGCTGGTGTAGGCAGAAGGGGAGTGTGTGACCGAACGCCGTTGAGTCTAGCCCCGGAGCTGTGGTTGTTGTATGCCCGGGCAGGCGGAGTGAAATGACTGATGACGTGTTGTGTTAAGAACGGCCCAAAACAGGTTATGCTGAGATGGGTCGGTGCAGTTAGTTACGCGGTCAATAAACTGCTTCGCTTCGTGACATTTCAGTATGGTCTGAAAAGTTACGTCACGTTTTGAGTGTTGGAATTGCACGCAATTTACAAGCACTTTCGCTACTAGGGAGTTATGTAGCGCGACGTGGTTTTGTGTTGCTTTTTGACTGTAAGGAGGAGAGCTGCAGTGCCTGTACTTTTCGGCGCGCGTTTCGCAACCATGCACTGTGAAGCGTCGTGAATATTCTCTGTTCAGAACATTACTGTATTTCGTGCCGCATTATAAAATGTATTACATCATGAATAAAGCACATTTTCGATAATAATTTCTGCGTGTTTTACGGGAGCTGTCCAGGTGTTACTAACTTACTATCGCAAAGGTGCGGAAATGAAGCTATGGTGAATTGGGGATTACACTGGTGGTCTCATAATTTATTTAGGTCGTTGAGGCCAAGCACGTCATTTCCAGTGTGCTATGCTGCTGAACGAGGAATATTGTCGCTGTGCAGATCTATTCTACTGGGGGTTTGGACGATGTGACATGCACTGAATGATTCGTATGTACACTTGAGTTGTGTATATCAACTGCGTTGGACATGCCAGGTATGTGTCATAGAAAATTTTAGCGTCACTTCAGTGATTCACCATCGTATAAAGACTGACTGTCGTCAAAGTTTTTTTTTATTATGTAAATTGTAATACTCTGTATCTGGACAGCGGTATATTTTGTTCATTTAATCGTGACGTAATTTTGTCACGTGATAATTAATTAAAGGTAACAATTTAAACAATTTCTTTTGAACTGTCTCAGAGTACAAGGAATTAACATGTACAAATGCTGTTGTATATTCAAAGTGTTTCGTCTGTAATGTTTTGCTATTCAGTACATACATCATGTTAACGAAACAGCAGCGTGGCCTTTAAATTATGTGTGCCTTTGCAAGTTTCTATTGATTGCAGCTTTTAAATATGTTTCTTACACTTCAGTCGCCCCCGAATTTTTAAAACCTCTCTGTTAGTCCCTGTCGTCATTAATTTGGCAACATAGTGTCAGAGTGCTCGCCTACGACCTAGCGGGAAACCACACAAAATATTTCACGATTTTAGGTCCAGTGGTTTGGGCTGCAGTGTGATATGTCAGTCAGTCAGTGTTTTCTTTTACATATAGAGATAACTCTTTTGATTTATAAATTATTATTTTTATTCAATAAATTATAATCTTTCTACTAAGCTGAACGTGTTTGAATTTAATTTTCATTAATTACACTGGCACCAGTTTTATAGAGTTATCCGCCTAGTGCTATGTTGTCTAACCATTTTTTATTTCAGGTGCTACATTAGGAGTACGTTACCTTTGCGATCCCTTTCTGTACCTCATACACAAGCTGTAGAAGCGAGTAGTCTTATGATGTTGTGTTTTGCCCCTGATAGTTATGTTATTTTAAGTTTCGCCCCTCAAGTTAGACCACTTTTAGGTTTTTTTTTTTTTTTTTTTTTTCATTTTATATTCAAGATTATTTCCCCTATAATGACACGTGACTATATATATATATTATATATATGTATGTATATATATGTATACATACATACACACACGTATACATAATGAATCGTCAACGCATTTTACACTTTTTTACCTCTTTGGGTTTGATTTTGAACACACCAGGAAAATTCCCTGAAATAGTATTTCAGATATTTATGTACACATCAAACTTAAGAAAAATTGCACCTCGATTTCTCGACTGGTTCGATAGATGTGGAGGGATTGTAAAACAAATTTCACGTATTTTCATTCCCTTAACTATCAAATTTCATATCTGGAAATATCTGTATTATAACATTTCTTAACCTATTAAATAGAAATAAAATTGACGATGACGATACACTGAGTTTAAGCTGTTCAGACGATATTTAAAACTATACATATTTGCGCAATTTTTCCCCTTGGGAATCGAATTTCGAAAAAACCTAAAAATACATTTTGGGTATTTACGTTGATGTAATTTGAATCGAAAAGCAATGCTGTGTCCCGAAGGTTTTGATAGATACAGAAAGTTAATCGAAAACACATTTAAGGTCTTCTACCCATCTTAAAGGAATAATTTCGAAAAATACTGAAATTCTTTAGTATGCATTTTTTTCTCCATTAGGGATCGCATTTCGAAAAATCTAGTTTAATGCTTGTGTACACCCTGAAGGGCACCCGCAGAAAAAAATTTAATGTTTCTAGGTCTAGCGGTTTGCGCTGCAGCTTAATATGCCAGTCGGTCAGAGAACTCCTTAATGTAAATTCACTGAGTTTTCTGCATTTCCGCGGTTTACAAACCAACTAAATTGACCCGTCGTAAACAGTCTTTTCTAGGTCACCGAAGTTTACACAACGGCATAGAAACGGTTTCTTACAGAATAGGCAGTCATCCGAAGCATCTGTATTACCACGATATTTAATCGAGTTTAAGGGAATTTGGGTCATTTCGCGAAAATTCATTTTTCTTCATTGCACTCCATTAACTGTTGAATTTCGAAAAATGCTGATATATTTTATAAGTTTTTACGTAAACATAATCTTGTAGTGAATATCATCCCAATATCTCAACTCGTTTATGAGAAAATGTTGAATAAATGAAAACTAATTTTATTTTTTTTAACTCTACCTATGTTGTACACACAAAAATTTACATTTGCGGTATTTACAAAATCTCATGTTCAAGCAAAAATAACCTTGATATTTCACCTATATTAAGAGAAATCAATGACAGATTATAAATATACTGTATGGACTTTCACTACCTTAAAAATATTATAATATGCAATTGTTTACGCAGTATTTTGAAGCAAAAGTTACAACTAAATCGTACCAGGTTAATGAGGTAACTAGGATTAGTTAAAAACACATTGGATCACTTCTCTCCCTTTCCCCAACTCTTAGAATTTCAGCAATTATATTCGTAACGGTGCCTACGGCGTGGCGTACGGGAAAGCCACGCTATAAATTTCATGTCTCTAAGTTCAGCGGTTTGATAAGTTGGTAGGCCACATCGTTTTATATATTTAGAATATACCAATTAAAATCTAAGCCGTTTAGAATTTGATACTGGTTGTTCTATGTAAAAACTTTTTTTTAATATTTATGTATCTGTTTGGTGCATTAGCAAACTTAAAGAAATACATAAAACGGTATATTTCAAAGCTGAAGCTGGCATGTATCCAGAAGTTTTTAACTTGATAGGATTCCCATTCTTAGCTATCAACACGATGCTTCCGTTTATTGTGGAATACGTGATATACATCATTTTCGTACTAACAAAGAAATGTCAGTAATTATTATATCGTGAGTCTTTAGGGCTTCAAAGGTGTACAATTACACAACACAGTTTAAAAAAAATTGTTCTTTTACAAGAAAAAGCTTGTAAACTAATATCAAAACATTTATCACTCTAGGCACTACAACAAGACTGTCGCAGGTCATTAAAGTGGTTTTCAGTTTCCAAATACTTGTTGGGGCGAGTGGGGTGTATTTTTATAATCAGAGTGTTTGGTTTGAAACAAAACAACCCCAGATGACATGTCAAATTTCACTAATTATTTTGTATTTTTACAGAAAAAAATTCTTAATAATTGGTTGAACAAAGTGTTTTTGTTTCACTTCAAAACAATTGTAGTGAAATATATGAGACTTTATTTGTAAATGTGCAGAAACTATTTGTAAATATACATATACACAAAAACGATTGCGAATGTACAGACATATTTGTAGATTTACAAGTATTTCCTGTAAAGATTACAATATTTTTGTATGCATACAATAAATGTTTTGGAAACTAGTGTCCATAAATTATTTTATTCTAAAAGTACAAAAAATATTTTACTGTGAATATGAAAATAATGGTTTTAAGTTCAGACTCATTAAAGGTGTCAAAGACTTCAAGAAGCTGAATAAGTAGTTTATTAATTGCACCTGCAGTATTTAGAAAGAAGTTGGAACTTAAAATGAACAAAATAATTGTTAAGACAATAAATACTACTTAAGACTCAAAAGTGTTCGTAATAATATGAATGCAACTTAAGTGAATCTTGGCACTCAAAATAAAGAACTTATTTATAAATGCTATTTTAAGTTATATTTATATGCGCCTGCCACCCATGGTAGACAAACGCGAAACGAAGTAGCATAAGTATACATATAATTTAATCAAACGTAACGTTGACTGCAACTAAGCATTTCTTAATTGGCACAAATACAACAGCCGCGCGGAGTTAAACAGCACGGGGCTGGAAGGGGAACACCCGATTAGTTAGGTACTGCTACAATAAGGAATTAAAGCAAGTTTTAAAAAATTCAATTTTGGGTTGGATTTCTTTAAAGTTTGGCTGGCACCGACTACAAAAATCAGAATAATTGTATATTATTGTCCTAATAAATAGATTACATTCTAAGCAATCTTACAATAACGTAAGTATTTATTACTTTTTAGTGCATTTCTTAAGAGTAGATTTTTTTTAAGTCAATGTTATTTTTTGATAAACACCTTTTTCCCTTGATTTTTACGGAGTCCCGGTGCCTACCTTCCACATTCGTGCTGTTTGTAAGAAGTTCCGTCGTGCCTTCGCAGTCCGATTCAGCCCAGAAAGCCCTTGACCATAGTTAGGTATATATACCTAATCTTGGATTGTCTAAAATCTTCCAATATCTTAATCACTATACACTTCATATTCGATATTTTCTGGCGGGGATGGTACCCGGATATTAGTATGTGGTAATCGTGCCTGACGATACCGTTGGTCGGTGGGTTTTCTCGGGGATCTCTCCTTTCTCCGCTCTTTCATTCCTGATGCCGCTCCATACTCCCTTCATGTCACCTTGCACCAGCGCTAAAGACCTAAATTTCTCGCAAATACATATTCGCTTTTGCGGAGTTTCCTTATGTATCAGGAGCTGCGGTGCCCGAATTGTCACACCGTTCGCCTCCCACCAAGGCGATCCGGGTTCGGCTCCCGCCGGTGTCTGTCCCTGGATTTCCACATGTGGGAATCGTGCCGGACGATGCCGCTGGTCGGCGGGTTTTCTCGGAGATCTTCCTCCCCCCTTTCATTCCGGAGTTGCTCCATACTCACCTCATGTCAGCCCCCACGTGCACTGAAGACCACGATGTTAAGCGCTGACCAAAATCTCTCACACACTCACTCCTTATGTATCTTCGAAATATAATTTCCAATGCCAAAAAATTTCAAATGAGACCAACTTGTAAAAATCCCCTTTCCAAACAAAGAAAGAATTTTCTAAATCGGTTGAGAAATGACTGAGTACTGAGGTGACAAACATAAAATAAATTACAACTAATTGAGAACTTTATGTTTATTTTGAAGTCGGTTAAAAAATGCAATAGAAACTCTGGGAGCTATGAAACCTGCACACAAAATAAACGGGGAAATAGAATAACATTGGGTTGAAAAATTTCAATATTTTTATATGGTCTATGTTGTCTGCGTAACCAACTTACGGATATATAGGAGTAAAAATGTGGCCGTAAGCATTATGTGTCTGATTCACATATATTCCACAACTTGATTATGATTTTACTACCTTGCTTTACTAACCTAAGCTTTTTGAGTAATTTAATATGCTATTTTGTAAGTAAGACTTCACAGATCTCTTAAGAATTGCACGGCAGATATGAGTGTTTTTTAATACAAATCATTAGCATTGGAAGTCTTACGATACCTATTACAGTAGATATGATTGCTGAACATAAATATTTCATGTAGGCCTCTGCACCAATACGAAATTGATTGATACGTAGTATATCAAGTATGTGTATTACCAATCGAAATTCATAATTTATACCATTAGACAAATCTAAACTGACTATTAATGGTATCATGACGTCTATTATGATTTTTTTTCAGATATTGTTCAATAGTTCAACAATATTCACAACGTTATTGAATAACATTTACAACTGTGTTCCCATACTCTCGGTATAATAATTCAGCAATGCAGTATATACAATAAGTAAAACGTGTTCAAATTTGATTAGTTAAATGATCAAGGAATATCTTACACTTGACACATTAGGTATTGTTAATAAACTGTGGTCAAAATTTCGAAAGATACAGTTTATGCTACTTTTTTTTTTTTTTTTTTAATAATTTGAAACATTTTAACAGTTTATCGTTGGTTCAATACATCAATGATAGTATCCCAAGCCAGCATTGAAAATTATTTAAAATTGCTAACAGTGTTTTCATATCTTACACGCTTATTGTAAGTGCCGATAATATTAAGTTTTTTCACTTAGCATTAATTAATGAATTGTATTTTGTTTTAATTTTTACTCTATTATTTTAACATTTTTTCTCAATTTAAATACATTAGGGTTTTTTAGACTATTACATTTAACACATATCACAGCCGGCCGATTTTCCTTCGTAACAAAAATCGCATTTATACGGCAGTGTTTACAGCAAGATGCAATTTCCCGTGCCTGCTGTTCGCGTTTCCTGCCGCAAGGACTTCCTGTAGCGCTGAAAAGTCAACGCGAAGTTGACGCGAAAAATGAACGTCTTGCGATCTTTAAACGACACCGCCAATGAGTTGGTATTACGACCTAAACCGTTTTTTTGGACATATGCCATTGCAAATGAATGATGCTGTGTTGCAGGATAAAACCTGCAATAATCATTCAGTATGTATATGTTCCTGGAAAATGGAACAGATATCGGTTACCGAAACGTCGAATCTGGTGTCGTCGAGTAAGCCTGCTATTCTTCGTCTGTTTTCTCTTTGTTGTGTCGTCTGTGCACACATATGTTTGTGTCTTTGGTCATCTGTTGTCATCGTTTTCTTCGTATATTTTTTCGTACGCCTAACTTTGTAGTTTGATTTGCTTGTTTTTTGTGTCGTATGTCCTTGTGCCATTGTATGCAGTTCCGCATTGACTTGTCTTTCTATTGCTACATTTTTGTTCGTATTCGCGCCGTCTTTTGGAATCTGGAACCTTCTTCTGTCACATATATATATATATATATATATATATATATATATATATATATATATATATATACAGCATATATATTATGTAGCTGTATTATATTTTGCAGATTATGATATTTTAACTGTATCAAAAACATAATCTTGAATGACAGGTTTATTATTGTTTGACTAAAGTTTCTTTATATTTTACTGTAAAAATGGTTGTATATAGTGTCAACATCGGCCAAGGGAATTTTGAGTTATAAGAGTGTAATTTGTTAATTTCCTCCGAGCTTGAACGTTATTTGGTTAAATAACTTACAGTTCATTGTTTCCATGTGCTAAGACTTTTTTTAGTTAAACTATACACGCTTTCAGGAATAAGATGTGGACTAGTTGACGAACTGTGATTCCTGTGTATTAACGGCAGTGGATGATCTGATGTTCGCAAGAAATTAATTATACATAAGAATGAAACGTAGTACTATAAATAAATATATATAAATATGTATAGGAGTAGAGTCTGCCTTTAATTAATATTTGTAGAATTCTTATTGTATCCACTGAACAATGTCAATAACTTCTCCGCATCACACTTAATACACGCATATGAACTGCTAAATTTAAATAAATCTTTCGAAGCTTTATGATCATTACTTAGTGTTTTCTTCATGTAAATTTAAATGCATTAACTGAAGATAATTGCCTATTGTTGGCCCTCTGAACTCATAACATTGTCGGAAATTTAATTATGTTATCTATTCAAACGGACAATTTATTACATTGAATTGGTAGCTGTTTTCAATTATAACTTCTCTTTGAACGTAGTTATTCTCAATTGCTTAGTAAATGTTGTAGTTTATGAGTAAAATCATTCAGTTAAAGAACAGTGCGAATGGTTACTCATTTCTAGCGCCCAAATGGTATCCACACTTTAATTTGTCTAGCTCTGTGAATGTTTCTTCAGCTCAGTATAAATTTCAGTTACCTTATAACACGTAGGTATGCATTCATTTAAGTTGTGGTGCAGTTGCACTAAGTTAAGAATTACGTTCCTCGTAGCATGTTACTCCACAGTGGCACACTTCACTAACAGGAACTTTGTGTGAGGAAATGGAAGAATGTTACATATATTACTGAAATGGCTTCTAAAAGCTGTCCGAGATATTATATTTTCTTAACATAAATCAATAGTAAACACGTACATCCTTACACTGTAAGTACTAGATTTTCTTTATATGTTTGTATCTTTACTGTTGGGATTTTATGCGAAATTCGCTGCAATGGTGTATGTGTAAAAAAAAAGTTTAGTTTACAAACGTCTCAGATTTGTTTCCAATTCGTTTTGTACCGAGGGACCGCAGTGGCAGAATGGTCATAGCATTCGTCTCCCACCAAAGTGAAACGGGTTCGAATCCAGGCGGGGTCGGTCCCCGGATATTTGCATGTTTACGATGTGCACGATGCCGTTGGTCGGTTGGTTTCCTCGGAGATCTCCCGTTTCCCTCGCCCTTATCATTCCGGTGATAGTCACATCATGTCACCCTGTGCCAATGCTAAAGGCCTCGATGTTAAGCGCTGACTAAAATCACTCACTTTCATGTACCGGTGAAGTCACTACCACATGAAGTAATATTAGCGGCTTGTAGTCTAGTAATCAGGGTGGAAGTGTGAAGACGGGATCACAGGCAGGAAGGAATCAGCTGTAGCAAGAAGCTAGGGCTCAGCAGCACAGGAGGTGTAAGTCGTAACGCGGAGTCACAGTAATCCGGGGTCCAGCCCTGCATGAATCATGCACGCTCCTGGCCACCCTGGAGGCTGGTCGTATTGGCCGGCTCCTGTGCAGGTTCCTGGGGGAGGGAGGGGGGACTCTGCGAGTGAACAAGTGAAGCGGCTTATCGATCCAGTCCCCAACCCTCTCTTACTACCACACTAGGCCACCCCTGGCGGGATCTAAAATACATGGCACGTCGCATCGGCTGAGGGATGGCCTCGCCTCTCAGGGAGGTTCACACCCCTACAAACCCACCCCCTAAGGTCCCCGCCACCCAGGGGCCGTTTTAAGGCGGGCTCTTGTTAATAAGTGACGAGTACGGCCGCTGTTGCGCTGAAAGCCTCCCCCTTGTCGCCTGGAGTGTTATGCAACAACACGCACTCTCGTGATGTGCGCGGTATCTCGTTTCTTACCTATCCACTTAAGGTCACGCCTCCCCATTTGTTATTTTAGTAAGTTATATTTTTTAAATCCTGAAAGGTTACTGATATCGCAAAACCGTTAGATGGAAGCGTTGGAAATGGTTTGTACTATGTAGCCTAATTTTTTTTCATTACACAAGTTCATTTAATTTGGCCTAGTTATTGACATTAAGAAAATTTAATTAAGTATATAACTAGCAAAAATTATAGAAATTTATTTTAAGAAAAAATTAGGCTACATAGTACAAACAATTTCCATTTTTTCTATGTAATATAATTGCGATATCTCCTCCCTTACAAGATTTTAAAAATTTAACTCCCAAAAACACAATAAATAGGAACCTGTGGCCTTAAAAACGTTCTGCACAAAATATTTGTAAATATATAACTGTACCAAACAATGTCCAACTCTTATACATTACATTAATAGTTTCCCACAAATGAATTTTATTTGTGTCATAGTTTTCGTACAAGTGCGTGCCAAAGTAGCGAATCGATAATGTTCGCTACTTACTCGAAGTAGCAATTATTTAATAGATACGAATGAAGTCAATCAAATTTAAAGTAATTTTGTTAAGCTACAGAATGACACCTTTGGTATTTCATGTAAAATTATATTTAAAAAATACACAGGTACTTAAAGATAAGCAAACATTTAGGTGCTGTCAAGATTATTTTTTTATTCAAACCATTTGAATGTGAAATTTTAAAGGCGTCATTCTGTACCTAAATATAGCTTAATACATTTACTTTGATTATAGCTCGTTTCATTCGTGTAATTCCAACAATTTTTACTTTGAGTAAGTAAGGAAAACATTCGAATCGTTATTTAATATGCGGTTATATGAAGACTGTTGACGAAAAATAAAAGTTATTTGTACGAAATTACTATTAATGTAATGTGTAAGAGTTGGACAGTGTTTCGTCAAGTTATAAAATTACGAATGTTTCTGTACAGAACACTCTGAACGTCACATTCGATACACGGCAAATGTGTTACGATCTGCTCCCTATAGGGACTGCACTTTCCAAGAGAGTATTTATCCTTTTTAATCTAGTTTAAATTTTTTTGCCGCAATTTTTTAAAAATATAATCATATAATATATCTTATATTCGCTGTACATTATTTCAACAAAGTTATTGTACGCAGGGACTTTGCGTTTTTGAAACGGCATACCACATAATTAAACCAACTGTTAGCTCGTGCTGTGATCTCAATTAGTCATTGAATAATTGTACACCACCTGGAGGCCGCTAAGCCACTAATATAGAAGCAATAAATGCAGACCCAAACAAGTGTTATAACTATGTTAGCGAGTAGTCATTGAGTTGCTACTTGAGTATGTATTTATTCTTGGAAGCTTGTCTTCAGGTCACTGTAGTCTACATAATTCCAGTCTACATAAGTTAATAACTCCAAATATATAAATATGTTTTTCATGAATGTTTCTTCACAATACAGACATAAAAGCTGATGCTACAGTGGGAGGCCTATGTACAGATTGTCCAGACACAACCACCTAATAAACATATCACGCGAATACTGTCCTGAATTGGAAACAAATATATAACTTGCAAAATATTTTACATTTTACGTGCATAATGTGGCAGCACTGCACGGAGTTAGTTCAGTTCCCTGTTGCGCTCCACGTCTAGGTTTTATTTTAATGTATATAAATTAGGTCAAGTAAACTTAGATTCACGTTTCGACTACTCGGGATTTTAACCTACATCCATTATGTGAAGGTCAGAACAACAGTAGAGGCCGTTCACGATAAAGTGAGCACTGCATAATGTTTTCTTTCAGCCGTTTTGCAGTTATATTTTCTAGTTTTAATATGAAAACTTCCAGGTGACTAAAAACCAGTGTATACGTTTCAACACTCTCAAACGTTGACATATATTGGTCCAATATTACATATATTTAATTAATTACAAGTTATGCTGAGTGTTCAGTTTATAGTAAACAGCCTATTCTAAGATAAGTAAGATATCTATGGAGCGCAAGAGCGGACTAACTACAGTTGCATGTAAAATGTCATGGTACAACATGTTGCCACTAACATTTTACCCTCCAATTTAGTCCAATTCGCGTAGTCTGCTTATTATGCGCTTGTGTCTGCACAACCCATATAATACTTATTGACAATTGTCTGTGTAAGTTTACCTTGTGTTCCCATAAACATTTTTCATATGCAAAATTACGAAATAAACATACTCATGAAAGTTTTGCATAACCCGTATAACTTTGTGTAGGTTATATGGCCTTCAGCTGACTTTTCCGAGTTGCAATTCGTATACAAACACAGTGCGTGTTACTGTCTCATGTCGTGTATAGTCCACGCACTGTTTCTGATATTCCGTGGACAATATGCTTTTACTCAATACCAGTTCATGCCAAAATTGATTTCGGTAACGTACTCATATTTCCATTATAAGGTTTTCAGGACCTTGTAACATAACCTTGCTCTCTCCACTTTTACTTTCTGTAATATCTCCAAATAAAAACTTTAACTTGGCCAGATATAGCTTACCTATTATTTTACTAGTGTATGAGCCCTGTGTTGTATGACTTGGTAAAATAATTTTAATTTAAACAATTATGATAAACTGAGAGAAAACAAGTGGTGTGAAAAGAAACAAATTTATTACATATAACATAAAAATAATATTAGTATGGCTCATAAACAAACATAAATTGCATCATCAATAAGATTCCGTAACACATTATTGTAAAAAAAATAATAATCAGTGACGTTGCAATTATGAGAGACTATAACTTAAGAAATGGAAACAAATTTGAGTACTAATTAAATATTTGCTTTCCTAGACTCTTACTAGATTGCGAATTTGTATTAGAATAAAACTGAAAATTAAATGTTGGATGTTAGTTCAGTTTGATGAGTCAAAGAAAAATATGAATTTATTATTTCCTCCACATTATTAGCTAAAATGGTAGGATAACGTTTCCTTCAAACTTCTTTACTCTGTGGCAATATAATTTAGAGTAATTCTTCTGTTCGTTTTAAGAAATACTGCAAAAATTGTGAGGATTCAGCTTGAGACATCTTATCCAGAGTATTCATTGGGTTAAAATTTTGCACTACTTTAAAAAAATTAATATCCTCAAAATTCAAATTTAAGCAGAGTTGTCCACAATTTCTGAAACTATTTCATGGTTTGGAATTTTTTTATTGTCGTTACGGGAGGGCTGGGACTGCTTACCGTTGAAGTCTCCACCGTGAAGAAAGAAATTTCGAAAACTCTCCTGAGTTTCGAAATTATAAAAGAATATTGGTATCAAGGAAAACGTGGTACCCCACGTCGTAAAATTCTTCTCCCAGTTGGCCAATAAGAGGTAATGCCAGGCTAGAACTCGCCCAACATATTTCCTGGAAGACGGAAACGAGAAGGCCTGGATATCTTCTACTCTTCAATCGTAGAAAAAAATTTACCCGCTGCTTTCCAACAGGAACAAATGCAGCGCCAGGTCTCGTAGATTCTCTTCAGAAGGAATTATAAGGAAAAAAAATCGTCTCGAGGTATAATCTAACTCGAGAAAGTCTTCGTAGCCGGACCTCTACGTAGATTTTTCTTCCATTTTCTTCCCTTCGACGTTTTATATTAAAAAAAAATTTCTTTCTTGTTGATTCCAAAGTGAAGGCAAAAATTCTGCTTCGAAAAACGCATTGAACATGGAAGTTATTCTTTCTACTAGCAAAAAATCGATTAATGTGTGGTTTGCAACTGACCTGATTTTTAGATTAAATTACGTTTTTCCTAGTAAGAGCCTTTACAAAATGTTATGATTATTAAAACATTTCCTGAAAATATACCATACATTTAACAAACATAAAAATTTTAATTAACACTAGTCACAGATAAATATTACTACCATAGAACAATTACTTATTTAAATATTTACATTACCTGAATGTCAGAGACATAAATAAATTCTAAACAATATCTGTGCATAGACCTTATGTGTATGTTACAACCTAACGTCGTTATGATCATAACTGTATAATGAAAACTTTCTGGTTGAAGTAGTCAGTCAAACTTACTTTCAGGGTAAAATATAAGTCATTTCTGCTACAGTAACAGTTCCAATAAAAAGTGATTACAAAATCCCATGAAATTTTTTTCTTGAAATTTTTCTTTTTATATTGTTTGCCTTTATGTTTAGTTTAGAATTTGTCTGTTTTTCTCAAAATATTGCAATTTTAGTCATTATTTACTTAACTTAATGTTACATTTGTACTTTAATTAAAACCTTGTAATGCTTACAATTATAAGTTTCATGCAGTGTTTGTGTAATAGTATTGTAATATTCATAATTAATATTTGATCAGTAATATTAATAGTTTGTAACCACGTACCAATTGTAAACCAGCCTGAGGTTGAATTTGTACGTTATAAAACCAAATAAAATAAATAGCAGTAATACCGGTAAGGAAGATCTTAATTTTCAGCTAACTGACATATCGTTGAAGTTGCCGTCAGCCAAGAATTCTCTAGTAGCAATGCAGAACAACTGTCCTTGATTTACGCTGTTGCTTGAACCCGCTCAAACACGCTTGATGTTTATCAGCGCTCCAGAGCGCGCTAATAAGTGTTCTGCCTAGACGACGTGGACAAAGAAATGGCGTTCTTCGCGAGTAAATGTTGCAAATTAATGAAATTTTTGATAGGTAGTACCATTTCTCGTTCACGTTCATAACAAATTATTAATTTAATAGGGTATGGAGTTTGATGGCAGGCTTGACAAAGCTATTGATATATGATATCAACTTTATCAAATTAGCTTTCGGTCAAATGATACGCCGTATGTAGTATTCTATTGTGATTTGTATATGTGAAGAAGATCATAAAAATGTAGTTAGCGAGCATAGGAAAGTAAAGCTCCAGGGTAAATACATAAGTTACACAAAAACATTTTTATAGCTAGACACTGAACAACAACAAATTGTTTCGACGACAAAACGGAGAAAATTTTTGTGAGTATTCCTAAACTTCCATATAAATATGTATAATACATCGAAAATTTTAACGTGTTTTATGTGATGTGTATTAATAACAAAACCTGGTAAAATATTTATCAGGTGCACAGTTAGAGAGGTTCATTTAATTATGTTACAGTGAAAAATTTAAAGGCCAACAAGTTACAGTAAATAATAAAATTAAAACAACTAATGTAATGTTCACTCTTATCAAACAAACTGCACATACTTCTATTTGATTCCCCTAAAGAAGCCTTGTTTGCCCATCAGCTCTAACCGCAAACCCAGTTGGTGTGTTCTAAAAACAAGTCATATAATTAGGTTAAATTCGGACTCTGAGTCGAGAATCCCTGTGATTTCCACCGTTTTACAAGTTATAGACTATTAAGAAATACCTCTCCACGACGTGGATTAAAATGTTTGCTTGTTACCAGCCTTATTATGGTGGGTAGTCATATAGTCCTTAATTGCCACCCTTCCATCACATTTAACTATAAAGCATGTTACAAAACTATCATTATCAATTTGATGTAAAATGGTAGGTTAATGGAAGATATAAATAAGGGGTTTATGGCTCATTTTTTTTGCTAACTTCTTAAAAGAGTTTGACATATGCTCAATCCCGTGTCATGTAGAATATAGAGGAGATATTATAGTGTTTATTCTCACATCTGGCATAGTAAAAACATGTTTATCTGTGAATTTCTGCAGCTATGAGACCAAGAAAGTCCGGCAGGTTCCCGAACATCCTATGTTGCAATGCATTTTTCACAAATTCCCAAATAATTCAGGAGTATGTTTACCTTGGAGGTCAGGGTGGCAGACCCATCAAATAAATTATTTCATCTTCTCGACAGTTTTTCAGACCATGTTTAGAGTGTACTAGCGTTGCACAAGACAACGAATCATCTACTTACTTACAAGGTGCATCTGCTGCATGATTTTCTGCCTGATTTTAGGTCAAAAGTACATGTCATCCCCACTTTAAATGCAAGGATTTTTCGTCGAAGACACAGACTCGCCGAAGAAGGCGATGTTTACAAATCGATTCTGTTTTGCTTGTTTGAAAATAATTTTAACATACGTAAACCTATCGCGCAGAGATTTTCGGATAGTAAAATTATTTTCAAATTAAAACGCGAGTATATTTGAAATTCTGTTATTATAGAGGTCCAGACATTATCGTATTAAAAATTATAAACATTACAGTTTCCCATTTTTGTAGATTTTGTGGTTTCAAGTCCTTATTTTTCTAAAAACCGTTTTTACTTTTTTACTCGAAAGAAAAGCATACTCCCTCATAATGTTATATATATAAACGTCAGCTGATAAAATATCTACTCAGTAAAAAATCTCATCGAAATTTGTTGAGTTGTTCAGATTTTATTGACGATTGAGTGTTCCAGTCACCCGCTCGACATCGTACCTTTCCATACCCCTTAAGTTGTTACACGCGTCCGAAGTTACACGTAATGGATTGCCTACATCAAGGCGCGCCTTTGTATACATCTGAGCTAGCGCTGTGAGCCGTCAACACCTGTGCTTTCGTGAAGCGCCGCGCCCGCGCTCCCGCGCTGCTGCTGGCCACTGACCACGCTCCTCTCACTCTTCCCACTTCCCTAAGATGTCTAAGCGGGCAGATCAGCTGGTGTGGGTTTGGATTAGGTCGGGTCACATTTTTTGTCTAACCCTTTCGCAGTCTGTTTGCATTGTTAGCAGCGCCGGACGTGACAGTTAACTTAAAGTTAGCCAACGTTTTGAAGTGGACAGTTATGTGATTAAATGGACGGAGTGTGAGTTAGTGGGTAGTTTAATGTGGTTCACTTGGTTTAGTCTTCGCGCAACGTTGATTCATTGTTTTGAGTGCTTGTTTTTCGTGTGTTTATGCATCTAACGAAAACAGACCCGAGTGCTACCATGAATAGGAACGAATACACTTTTGCTGAGCTGGCGGACATGCAGCAAGCGTATGGTGCAGCTCGCGGCAACGCAGCGGAGGCGCGTAGGATGTATCAACAACAATTCCCGAACAGAAGACTTCCGAGCTGACAAATGTTCACGAATAATGACCAGCGTTTGCGAGACACCGGATCATTTGTCGGGACACGACACGACGTCGGAGCATCGAGACGAGTTCGTACTCCCGAATTTGATGAACAAGTACTTCATGAATTTGAAGAAACACCGACGACCAGCACAAGGAAAGTTGCTCAAGAAAGGGAGTTGATCGACGCCTGGTTTGGATAGTTTTGCACGTAAACAGCCTGCATCCATACCGTCTTCAAAAAGTGTAGGCATTGCGTACAAATGACTACCCTCTTCGGAGTCACTTTTCTAACTGTTTTTTAGGACAGAGAGCCCAAATTCTAAGATTTCCATTTCTGGTCTTGTTTGCGGATAAGGCGTCATTCACTCGAGAGTGAGTTTTTAATCACAATAATAATAATAATTTGTGGGACTACGAAAATCCTCATGGTACGGGCACCAGTTGACACCAGGAACGTTGTACTGTCAACTTGTGGGCGAGAATAGTGTATGATCAATTAATGGGGGCCTTACATTCTCTCACCAAAGCTTAACGGTGCGAACTACTTAATATTTCTGCAAGAGGCGCTACCAGAACTTTTGGAAGAAGTGCCGTTAAATGTGTTTCGTGAAACGTAGTTTCAGAACGATGGTTGTCCTGCCCATTTTACATTGGCAGTGCATGCTCATCTTACAGAAGAAGTTGATGACAGGTGGATCGGCAGGGGTGGGCCGGTGAAGTGGCCTCCACGGTCCCCTGACTTAATGTCCCTCGATTTTTTCTTGTGGTGGTTTATCAATGACATTGTTTATGCTACCCCTGTTGAGAGTGAGGAAGATTTAGTAGCGTGAATTGTGGAAGTAGTAAACCAAATTTAAAATGTGGCCGGTGTGTTCGACCGTGTTCGCCAATCAATGTTACGTCTATAGAAACATTGCCACGATTTCGGTGGAAGAAACTTTGAACATTTATTGTAAACTTTTGCCTTTTTGTATTACAAACAATATACCGGGTAAAACGTTTTCTTTTTTGTTTTTGTGCTTTTTTTATTTTTCTGCGTAAATAATGTTACTTCGCATGTCAAAAATCGGCAAGAAAGCACAGGTATTGATGGTTGTTTCATTCTCCTTTTTATTAACCTGTCTAGGTTTCATAGACAAAACAAATTACTGAGGTGCGAACATAGAAGTGCTAATCATTGTATTTTTCTTTTCTCTAATAGTTAAAAACATATGATCTTGCAGTATTTTGACAAGTGGCAGCACAGTCAGATGATAAAAAAACAGAGCCAGAATAAATTAACACTTAAACTAATATTTATCTTCACAAAACATACCACCCACCAAAATTGACATTTTTTATTCAAGAACACTGGTACTTCTCTGATCACTTCTCAGTCACTATTCACTAGGAAGGCGACACAGCTTTGATACAGGTCGTTTAACGTCACCTTGCTGTATTATAATGGTTTCAACTCTGGGTGCATCATCTTTTCCAGGATGAAGCTTGAGAACTCGACCCAGCTGCCACTGAAGAAGTGGAAGGTTGCCCTCTTTTACCAGCACTAAATCTCCTACCTTGAGCTCGCCCAAATTCTGGGTCCATTTTCCACAAAACTGTAGAGTGTGCAGGTACTCCTTATGCTATTGTCGCCAAAAATCTTGGGTGGCTTGTTGCAGTAACTGCCATCTACTAAGTCTGTTGAGTGGAATGTCTATTAAGTCACGAGAGGGAGATGCGGTCAGAGGTGAGTCAATAAGAAAATGAGCAGGTGTAAGTGGGTCCAAATCATTTGGATCTGAAGAAAGAGTGGGCACAAGTGCCGAGAATTCAAAACTGTTTTAATCTGAGTGAAGATGGTGGTAACTTCCTCAAAGGTGAGGACTTGTTGGCCTATAACTCTCTTCAAGTGGTATTTGGCTGATTTAATTCCAGCTTCCCACAATCCACCAAAATGTGGTGCAGAGGGAGGGTTAAAATGCCACTGAATTCCCTTTAAAGCCAGACTGTCTGCAATGTGATGAGAAATTTGAGGAGTAGTGACCTGTTTATACAGTTCGGATATTTGGCGACTCGCACCAACATAGTTGGTCTCACATTCGGTGTACACATCCTTGCAAATCCCTCGCCTGGCAGTTAACATGTAAAAGGCATCGAGAAATTCATTCCTGGTAAGAGAAGATACAACCTCTAGATGGACTGCTTTGGTACTTAGGCAAACAAATAAACACAAGTAGGCTTTAGTAGTTTTGGCACTACGAAGGCAGAAAACCTTACTTGAAAATTGACCTCCGAAATCAATACCAACAGTTTAAAAAGGTTTGGTTGGTCGTACCCTGTTGGCAGGAAGATTCTCATTAATGGCTGAGTCTGAGTGGCCCTAAGTCTAAAACATTTGGTACACTTGAATATCCTAGACTTACCAGCATGCCTTCCTGATAAAATCCAGTAGGTACTATAAACTGTGGAGAAAGTGGAAATGGTCCCAGCATGGAGTGTTAAAATATGGTAGAAATCTATAATCACATCAGTAATATGACTTTTCTTGGATAAGAGCAAAGGTTGTTATTCAGCAGCTGTCCACCTACCTGCAACATTCCTATAGAGTCGAGAAAAGGGCACAGTTATTTAATGTTAGCGGAACACATCTTCCCTCGACTAAGAAGTTCAATGTCTATTCTAAAGGCATCTTGTCGCACTTGCTTCACACACAGTTTACATGAACACTGTAACTCTGCTGTGCTCAAAGGTCCTACACACTGTGTGTCAGCAGATAGCCCAAGGTTGGAAATGAATCTGAGAATGTAAGTCAGAACTATTTGTATTTTTGATCAGGATGAGTACTTGAATAAAACTCTGTAATTTGATGCCTTTATACAGGCACACAAGATACATGACATTCACAACCTTCATTTCCGACTCATGTTCTGGTTGGCTTGGCACAGGCTCTGCATTGGGCTACACACACTGCTCTGATGTAAGCCATTGAGGTCCTTGCCACCATAATGAATGGTTGATGATTTCTTTAGGGCTTAAGACTCTGGATGCGCAGTCTGCAGGGTTATCTGCAGATGAAATGTATCTCCAATGAATTGTAACTCTACTGTCTTATATGCATGCAACCCTATTGGCCACAAATGTATTTAACGAATGTGGAGATGTTTTGATCCATGCTAGTGTAACAGTGGAGTCACACCATGCTGTGACACTTTGAACTACAATGCGTTTCGACAATATGCCTTCTGCAGTTTCAATTAATTTCATAATAAGATATGCCCCAAGCAGTTCTATATGAGGAAGGGTACCTGTTCTTAAAGGTGCTACTCGAGATTTGGCGAGTATCAAATATACTGTTGTTTCACTGATACCTGAACAACTTAAATAAACAACTACTACATATCCCTGATCGGATGCATCACTAAAACCATGAATCTGGTAAACTGGTTGGCATGCTGGAGAAATAAGGCATGGACAGCTAACTTGGATGATAACTCTAAGTTGTGTGATTAACTGGTGCCAATCATTCTTCAGTTCTTCAGGTGGGATGTCATCCCAGTCAAGGCCAAGTAACCAAATTCATTGTAGAAACAACTTTGCTCTAAAGAGAACAGGGGTGATCCAGCCTAAGGGATCATATATTTTTGCAATCTTAGACAGGTTGGTACTTTTAGTAATGGTAGCAGTACCTTGATATATGTGACATGAGACTACATCAATTGTAGCATCCCACTCAAGGCCTAGCACCTTGATCACCTCCTTTTCTTCTTGAAATCTGACTGGAAAACCCCTGTGATTCTCTGGAAGTTATCTAATTACTGCCTCACTGTTACTTGCCCATTTCCACAATATTCAAAACTTCTTAACTTCAGCAGTTTTATTAAGCCTGTTTGTAATGTAAGTGTTTCGGACACAGCTGCAGCACCCGTAAAAATGTCGTCTACAAATATATCTTCCATTACAACTCTGACAGCATTGGGATATTTGGTCTGTTCCTCCGTGGCAAGCTGCTGCAATGCTCTTATAGCCAAGAATGGTGCACAAGACATACCATACATAGCAGTGTCCAGCAGATACCCATGAATAGATTGGTTTGGAGATTCTCGCCACAGAATGACTTGATATAGTTTGTCGTCTGGCTGCTACTGTACTTGGCGGTACATTTTACAGACGTCACTTGTAAAAACTACTGAATGCAGACGAAAATGAGTCATGATTTTAACTGTGTATCTTTGCAGTTTTGGTCCAGTCATAAGGACATCATTCAGTGACTTTCCCGAAGTAGTTACTGAAAAAGCATGGAAAACGACTCTCAACTTTGTGGAGGAACGTGATTCTTTGAGAATGCAATGATGTGGAATATAATACTCAGGTGTTAAAAGTGGGCTTTTGTTCAAGAGATGCATATGACCTAGAGCCTCATATTCCTTGAGAAACTCAATACATACGGCCTTCATGTCGGATTGACGGCTAAGACGACGTTCTAAAAAGTGTAGCCTCTTTGTTGCTTGTCTACGAGAGTCACCAAGGTCAAGAGCATCCTTGAAAGGAAGTTTTACTACATAGCATCCACTTGTAGTATGGCAGTGGGTATCAACAAAGTGCTGTTCACAGCTGTCTTCTGGATTTACATGCTTGACTAGCGGAAGTTCCTCAGTTTCCCAAAACCTCTTGGGGGTGTGTGAGAGACTGGGTTGCAGTGTGGTGAAAAGAGTAACAGTTCTGTTTAAGGAATGATTGCTCCATGCTCAATCCTTCTAATCAAAACCCAGCCAAATACAGTAAGCAAAGCAGTGGGAAAACCTTTAGAGGCCTGACACCGCCCACCATCAAACAAGTCTGTGTAAATATCAGCACCTAAAAGTATGTCAATTGGTCCAGGAATGTCAAATGTAGGATAAGCTAGTTCCAAACTATTGTATTTCTGTTTAACCTCTTGGTGCAGGTGCATGTAACTCTGACACAACCTCCTTTAGTATTTGTGCATTGGTTACAATTTGTGACTCTTTTCTCACAGATGGTACCAAAATCAGAGAAACAAGGACCTTATTAGCACTGACAATAGATTAGGCAAGTCCGACAACTTTTATGTTAGTGCTGCGACGACGTAGGCCTAACCTCTGGACACAAGTTTCAGAAATAAATAAGGAATAAGACCCTGAGCCCAGCATGGCACGAACTAGCATTAATGCACCACTAGCAGCTTTGACACGAACCACAGCTGTTCCCAAGACTACAGTACTTCATCTGTCACTGTAATATGCCATTGATATCATAAGTTTCTCATTCTGACTTTCTTAACTGTATTGTTTGTTGCTGGTGATGAACTATATTTTGGAGAACAGGACGTAGAAGCAGGACTATGAAGAAGTGATTGAAGACTTCTACGGCAGTGAGAGCATTTTCTTCTTGAGTTTTACATTCCTTAACATGATGGGAACCGAGACAGTTAAAGCACAGGTTCATCTCTCTCGCTGATTTAAATGTTTTATCAAGTGACCATTCAAGGAATTCTGGACATCTGTATACTGTATTATCACCTTTACATACAGTATATTCATTTTTGTTGGAGGTTACCAAAATCTAATTTTTGAAACATGGATGTGACATAGACATTGTACGATATTTGTAGGAACTCAAAACCAAGTGAAGTCGAAATATTACCACTGGATAGTAACAGGGCCTTAGAATGTGACTCAAGGAAGTTTATAAGCTGATTTATGGTCTCCTGATCCAATTTAGTTAATATTATATTTAACAGTACAAACTCCACTCACTCACCAGAAGAGAAATAACTGCCAGGGCTCCTAAATTTTCTTTGAGTATGTCGCACTTGGGCTTGTTTTGCCCACTGCTGCACTAGGAGTTCTGGGTTGCAAGTGTGTATTTCTAGAAGGCCTATAAGGCAGAAAGCATGAGAGATTGGTGTGGTCCTTCTAGAGTGGTTTGAAACAGAGATATCCTCGATCCAGCGAGTGACTACTGGATGAGCCAACAAGGAAAACTCTATAACTCGCTAGCGCAGGGCGTCATCTTTATATAAATAGAGGGTAAGGCAGATATCACTTGCCTTATTGGATATTAGGAGGTTAGTACACAAGGTGATCTCATGAAAGGAGAAGGCGAAGTAATTCAGTTTCACGTGGTATTTATATTCATGAACACAAGTTACAGCATGATGAATACAACACTTTCTTTGGTACAATGTCTACAATCAGGGTTTGAGTCAATCACAATTTGATGACAACATTCTTACACTGGAGTCTCAATATGAGATAGACAACAAGGGTACAGACTAAAGATATGACACATTGACAATAACAATATAAATTACCACAGGGCATACTCTGATGAACACAATTTTACATGGCACTCCGGGCCGTTCAGATTCTGGTTAAAACTAAGGCCTAATCGTGGCCGAGAATGTGGGGCGATCATCTTTTTGATCCCGAGAGGTTACAATGTTCAATAGCCTCTTTACATTACGGCGCTACGGCCATCGGTGATACTTCACTAATAACAAATACTGGGTTACTTGTAATTAAAAGGCGATCTCTCTGATCCGTGGGAAAGTTTACTACATTCCGTATCTTTCTATAGAATTTACAAGACTGGGAAGTGCATGATAACACATTATAACTGGCAATGTGCATGGAGGCAAAGTACTAGGAATTGTGGCTTGAAGAGCACACAAGTGAGATTGCCATGCTAATAAGGTTAAGTCTCAACTCAAACATGAATGTGCACGTTAGGCTTACTTGCCGAGTCGTCCTGGGTAGAATGAGGGTTTGAGGTGAAGGTGGGGTTGGGAGAGCAGGCTTCGGCTTCCTTACCAGGCAGCAACCCACTATAAGGGAGAGGTGGTCGGGGCTTCGGCTTCCTTACCAGGCAGCAACCCACTATAAGGGAGAGGTGGTCGGGGCTTCG
>PNEQ01053990.1:0-82977 GCA_003012365.1 Medauroidea extradentata | reverse complement strand
GTAGGTAAATAGGTAGCTACGCAGGTAAGGTCGGGGATAGCAGGCTTCGGCTTCCTTACCAGGCAGCAACCCACTATAAGGTAGGCGACTGACTAGCCCTCCTTATATACCCTTGAGGGGGGCTGAGAGTACCGTTATCAAAATGGCCGCCGGGCCACTCAAGGCTGTCTGTATCTGCGCCACACTCGCGCAAAAGAAATACTCTCTCGTGGCACAAAATTACTCTCTTATACAGATAAACTTCCTGACTTGAATAATAAATGCTCGTATTGCCGTTTAACACTATAATTAACACACAAAAACATTTGAATAATCATTAAACACATTTAAAGCAATAACAAACAAGTACAATTTATATTTACGTGCGTATTTCCCGCGATCGCCGTTTTAGTGCACTTTTACAGAGTCTATGCACGGGTGTGGCACTACTGATAGGCGCTCGGCCGTATTATGTAAACAAACACTGGTACAGGTTAACAAATGTTGTAAAAGTAGTTATACATGAAAAATACACTTTGGATAATCACTTGGACGTAAGTAAATACTGTTTTACAAATGAAGCTTTGTCTTCATAACCTTACATGCTAACATATTATCCTTACGTAAAAATAAACGGCAATATGGCGATTGGCAGAGGTGTGGGCGAATACTACTGCCCTTAGGCCTAAATAGTAAAGTGTTAAAAATCGGGGGCGAGCGTTAACGTAATTTATAAGTAGACGTGACGGCGTCGCGTCAAGTACATCAACCAGGTTTTTTACTTTACCTGGAGCACTGATACTGAGTTCTGGGAGACACATTATATTCTCCCAATGCATGGTAGCGATTGCTCGTACATCCTGATATCGTTCAGTCAATGTTTTCCAGGCAAGCTCATAATTGTTTTCAGAGAGAGGGCGAGATTTAATCAGGTTGAAAGGTTCTTCAGACAACGATGTAAGCAGGTACTGATGTTTTTCAACTGCCGAGAGTGAACTGTTGTTGTGAACCAGTGATGTGAAGAGATTATAAAAACTAGACCATTCTGTAACTAACCCCTTGTATACAGGAAGTTGTAACTTGGGAAGTTTCAAATTCTTTGTTTTTGTTTCACCTTCGGTAACATGACCCTCACTGTTTCGTTTAGTTTCAGAAATAGACAAACTTGACAACACTTCTTGTTTTCTATAAAATAACTTGTCAAAATCTTCTAATTCCTTTTCGCTCGTTTCTATATCATTTGTTTCTGACGCGAGTTGAAAATGACTTTCCTCAAATTCATATTTTAAGTTTTGCAAGTCAGTACAATAGGCTAAGAACAAACCAGCATGACTAGATTCGATATCCGCTTGCTCTGCCAATGTAAATTACTTCTTTATTTTGTACTTTACCAGATGGAGTCTAGTTTGCAGTTGTTTTTTTGGACATTGTGACTTTCTCAAATATACTTAAAAACAGTAAACAGAAGATGAGAAATGTTGTCATACTAATCTTACGGCTGACAACATGAAATAGTCGTAATGGTACACAAAACAAAGCCTTCTAAAGATGCGGTCGCTGGCACAAAAGTGAGACACATTATCATGAATTCGTATTTGTAGGTAACTTACGTGGTGTTGACGAACAGCAGTATGGTATACACATTTTATACCGGAATCAACTTATCCGGCCTGGAGAACCAAACATTTTCTGACTGTATTAATTTCACAAAAGAATTTCAAGTTTTTATTCCACTCTCCTTTTTATTAACCTGTCCAGGTTTCATAGACAAAACAAATTACTGAGGTGCAAACATAGAAGTACTAAACATTGTATTCTTCTTTTCTCTAATAGTTGAAAAACATATGATCTGGCAGTATTGTCACAATTGGCAGCACGGTCATATGATAAAAACTTTGAGAATAGATAAAACTTGAGAGCTGATTGCCTATCCCTTTCCAGGCTGTGAAGTAATTCCTAGATCTAAAAAGCTGTTGATGGGCACCGAGCGAAACAAGTTTCATAATTATTACTTCATAGCGGTGAGCATATTGTATTTAAATATCATTCACATTTAAAGAAGCATATGCAGAATGTTTCGCTGTCGCATATTACCAGCATCCATCTATTATCGTTCATTTTTGTGTAAAACAAGAGTTTGTTTACATGTTCTGTTTACATTGTCTTGGCATTTTTGTTTTCAAGTAATTTAAAGAATGAATAAAACTAAATCTGTTGTGTAGTAATTGTAAAAGATTCAATTGTCAATAAATCTCATTTCTCAAGGTCTTCACAAAGGGATATCGTAACATTAATTATTTTGTAGCGGTTTTCGTATATTTTGCGTATCGCTAGATGTAGGTTTCACAACAAAGGCACCAAGCTATCTCTAGTTATCCATGCTCTAAAGATAAAGAGTGTCAGAATACCTTAAACTAATAATCACCTTTGCCTGGCAATCCATCACAAACAATCGTTATAATTCATATGCCTCGCGATGACCTTGCGAGAAAAAACGAAGAAAAAACTATAGTTTTGGAATAAAAAATATATTATCATCAATGAAATATAGGCATTAAAAGACAGTAAAATTGGATTAAAAAGAGATTCAAAAACATTTTTGGACCTCGTGCAACTTTGCAAAGACTCTCTCGCCTTGATTTACTCGTTGAAGAAGTAGTAAGTTGAAAAATGGGGCTAAAGACAATCATAATACCAGAAATGTAGCAGGATCTTGTACATAATCTACTCCTAATTTAGTTGAAATGTTACGGTTTAACGAGAGAAGATGTTCGGCGTGTAGCTTACCAGTTGTGTGAAATAAATAACATTCCTCATCTATTTTCTGGGGAGATAGCTGGCCGAGCCTGGTTTGATCATTTTATGGCACAGCACAAAAATAAATTGTCGCTATTGAAGCCATCCACCATATCTTTCCATCGTGCCAATAGTTTTAGTAAGAAATCAATAAATAGTTTTTTTTTTTTTTTTTCATCCTCGAAGGTGAGTTACAGGAACATACTTTTCCGCAAGAGAGCATAAATCTTGACGAATCTGGCATTTCAGTGTTCCAGAGCAAAATCCCGCGAGTCGTCAGCCTTAGAGGAAAATGACAAATCGGAGCTTTCACGTCTGCTGAAAGAGGATCCTTAGTTACAATTGTCTGCTGTATGAGCGCAGGCGGCACATTTGTTCCGCCTATGTTGATTTTCCCAAGGAAAAAAATATGACCGAGATATTGTCGAAAGGAGCATCGCCCGTCGGGTTAAATACAAGGCAATATGTTTACGGAGTGGCTTGAACACTTGATACAAGGAACAAGGCCGTCAGCAGAAGATCCCGTATTGCTTATTATTGACGGACATAACACCCACACCAAGAACATTGATATTGTAAATATCGCCCGCAGAAACCATGCCACAATTTTAAGTCTTTCTCCCCACACTATCCAACGTATGCAACTTTTGTACACGGCTTTCATGCACTAAATGAAACATGATTACAGTGAAAACATTAGGTAGTTTATACTACATAACCCCAGACCTCTCGGGCCATATGACATAGCACAACTTCTAAGCAATGCTTATCTGAAGTGTCAAACTAAGGAAATAACAGTAAATGGGATATATCCTTGTAACCGGCACATTTTCAACAACGCAGATTTTGTTGCCTCTGAGGCTGATACGGAGGTGATTAATGTCGTACAGAACATTCCTGAAAACCAGGGCAGGAGGGAAAATGTAACACTACCAATGACATTTTCTCAGCATGGTAACTCCAATTTACACTCTGCCACCAAACTTTGTGCACCTCTTCGAGATCTTACACCACGCGATAAGGAATTGGAAGAAGCTGGTCCGTCGGAATGTTTCTTAGTAAAGTTTTTCAATTATGTTTCCCTAAAAGATATTTTACCAGTTTCACAGCCAAAAAGAAAACTGACAAACAAAGGATCAAAGTCTGGAAAACCTGTAATTATAACATCATCCCCAAATAAACGTCGTTTAGAAGAATCGGTAAATAAAAAGGTAGAAAAAGAAAAAAATCAAAGACAGCAGAGCAAAGAGGAATAAACGTGACGATGATATTTGACCTGCAAAAAAAACACTTAAAGAGAGGTGAACAGACATCACTGAAACAAAGAAAAAATACACTAACAATGCAAAACAAAAGTAGGCGTAAAAGAGGGTTAACTTTCCCAGATGATGAATCTAATTAATAATTCAACAATGATTCAGAAGAGTTTCTTCCAGACATCTAAATTGGTGTTCCTCGCTCTGACAGTGATAATGCGGCATGTATGTTTAATAAAGGTTTTTTTTCTGAAGACAGGCGAGGTGAACTGTGGGTACAATGTATGAAATGTGAGCTCTGGGCTCACAATTATTGTGCTGGGTGTGAGACATTTCTGATTTTTGCAAGTAATTGCACAAATGTTCTTTCAACATTACTTTACGTTCAACATAACATCACCTTTATTTCAACTTTTCAAATGAGTATGAACTTAAAAGTTAGTGTAATCAATGTACAGTGCAATGTGTAATTGGATATCGTTTAAATAACAGTAGAGACTTTTTATTTAGTTTAGTGTATTTATAATTATAAACAAAGGGCCACATATTACCTGCACAGAATTTATTTGTGGCAAAGTGCAGTTTTCGTTTCCACATTTTTTTTTATTACGAATTCAAAACTTATGTTTACTTCTACCAACATTACATGGGAAGCAGTCCAACATGCACTGTCCGATTATGTTTTCATTAATTTACTATGCATTTGAAATGTTATGAAGAAAAAAAAACAAAGTGTGGGCCACAATACCACCTTATCCTCTGCTAGGCTGGACGCAGGAATAACCATCGTAACACAATGAGATTTTGCGAGCTGTGGAAAAGGAAACATATACATCTGTTAAGAAAACAAACAAAACATGAGGCTTGTGTGATCAATATCAAACCGTCTACATTTCCCATCATCAATCTGTTTTTAAAAATCCACTAATTGCATTTCGTATTTTTAATTTATAAAAATTTTAACTGTAATTTATCTGTGTTTAAAAATTTAATTGTAAAAAAATAAAAATTTAGAGAGAACATGTAAAAAAAACATTAAAATAATGAAATAAATTTGTTTATAGTTACGGAAAAAATTCTAAACTTATTACAATTTTTTACTCTTGTCTGAAACGAGAAGGTGCCATAAGGTGTCTAACATATCTCGTAATCATAGCGTGTTTAGTAAATATTTATTATTTCTAAACTATTCTAAATATTAACAGTTACTTAAAAACATTTTCGAACAAACTGAAAAAAAAAATTGTTAATTTGAATTGTCATTTGTAAATGTGCGTAGCAATTTTATTGACACACAGTATTTTTGAACTTGTGTAAATATTGTGAATAGGCACAGTAAACTAATATATATAAACTATATTGGCCATCCTGCAGTGGACACTGAGTTATTTTGGTTGCCAAGGTTGGCACCATTTTGTTTTTGTATTGCAAGTCTTCAAGATGTCGTCGGTCTGTAAACAATCTTGCAATTAAATTTTTGTTTCGTGATTTGTTATTTGCTTGTTATAACCATTTATTGGTCCTCCTGGGCCGGACTGTGCCTGCAGTCATCGTGATTTTCGCCTCGTGTCGAATACCAAGACCGGTAATTTTCCGCGTCGACTTTTGTGTAGAGGAATTTTACGTTTCGCCACTGCAAGACAAACTTCTACAGTGACATTTTGGGATGCCACGCCCAGTGAAGCAGTGATGCTGTTGGGTTTTCACTTCATTCGCTTTCGGCATTTTGTTCGCACTTGGCAGTGATTGTGTTCATTTGTATTCTGGTGGCGCCACATAGTTATTGACACAACATATCACCAGTATTCGTTTTCTCTCTGGCTGAAGTTATATAACTTTGGTATTGCTCCTTAGCCAGGTTGTTCCTTGCTCTATGTCAGCTCATAGTGAGTGTTTTCAATATTCTTTGTCTATGGTGTGTTTATTGTTTTCCCGTTAGCGCAATGTTGTTGTGTACGTGCTGTTGTTGTGGTAGGTTATAGACCTTAGTTTCGTTTTTTTTTTGCCGGTTAGTAGTTTACTGTTGTATTCGTGAACAGAATATCTGATCCACACTCATCATTTCTGCGTCTTCGCTTGGCAGAAAGTCGCCTTAAGCGTGCTTAAAATCTTGCGTTGGCCGTAGAAACTGACTCTTCTAAACGTAGTTTGTTTTTGCTACCAGTCGTGATTTGGTCAAAGTGCGAGATAATTTAGATGTTGATTATGTCATACTGGAAATGGCAGCACCTGATTTGAAAATAAAAACTAATGAGCTAGCCTGTCGAATGGCAGAATTTGAAGAAAAATATATTTTTCTTTATGGCAGCGGTTAATGACCTCAACGATGAATCTAAAGGCAAGTGTCAGTCTTCTATTCATCAAAAATCGAGCAGTTTGAGGATATCTTTACCTAAAATCTCATTACCTAACTTTGATGGGGAACATAAACAATGGTCTAATTTCGCTAATATATTTTCCACTCTTGACGCTCATAATGATGATGTGCCATCTGTTGAAAAATTAGTTTATTTTAAGTCTTCCTTACAGGACGAACTTCTAGCTATGATGAAGTCACTGCCAATGATTGATGCCAACTTCGATGTAGCATGGCAGTTACTGCTTGACAGGTATGAGAATAAGCGGCTACTTGTTAACGCTCATGTGGAGGCATTGTCACAGGCCCCATCTGTATTGGCTGATGATCCGTCTTCCTTGCGTTCTCTAGTGCAAGCGATTAGACAAAACACTCCAAGGCCAATGGGAAATAACACTTGGGACTGAGCTACCCACAGTAACAGATTTCATATTGTTTCCTGAAACAAACATTGTGGAGCCCAATAAGCTATAGCTTCTGCTACCCCTAACGGAGCTAATACCCAGCATACCGAGGCTAATTGAAAGCAACCACGTACTGTATCAAAATGCCTTGTCAGTTCTCCACAACAGAACTGTTGTTTTTGTACAGGTAACCACTGTCTCTACAAATGCCCATATTATGGTAATGTTTCTCCAACAGAGCGATTTGCGATTGTGAAGGAACATAAGTTGTGTTTGTATTGTCTCTTGCCTTCACATCGGGCTATGAATTGCCCCTCGTCTTCGTCTTTTCGCAAGTGCAATGCTCGTTACCATACATTTTATTGCATTTTAATTCCAAGAACATTGTTGCTAGTAGTTCGATCGTTACTGAGAATGACTCATCTCAACCTGATAAGTCTCAACCTATTTCCATTTTGTCTGCTATTTCCACTACTGATGTCAGTATTGCATCCACCGTACTCCTATCCACAGCTCAAGTCCAAATATTTGACACAACTGGAACACATCATGTTGTCCGATCGAGCACTTCTAGACTCCGATAGTCAAGCTAGTTTTACTACCGAAAATTGTGTACAGGCACTTGGATTGGCTCGCAAACGAACGCACCTTCCTATCGAAGGTTTGTAAAATACTCGGTGAATGTTGCCAGGGACTACGTCTCAATTCTTATGGCACCCTGTGGAAAGCCTAATTCTAAGTTCGCTCTCGATGTGTTCGTGCTTCCTCGCATAGCCAACAACCTTCCAAGTATTGCATTGTTTCAAGAAATTCGTAATTCAGTTACCCGTCTCTCACTTGCTGACCCATTGTTTTATACACCAGGACCTGTTGATCTGTTGATTGGTGCAGATTTGTTGTCCAGGTTGCTAACAGGGAGCAAGATTGATGGGACTGCAATGTCACTGGACTCTGTTTTAGGTTGGATTTTAATGGGTAAGGCTGGGCCAGCAGAATCGTTTCATCCTTCGATTTAATTTTGTGTAACACTTTTGATGTTCCCTTTAGAATATATTATGAGACGTTTTTGGAATTTGAGAAATTCCGTCCACCCAAGTACAGTTCTGTTGATGTCCAATGTGAAAAATTGTTTGTTGAGACAGTTATCAGAAATGATTATGGTAGGTACACTGTGTCGTTGCCGTTTCGCTCACCTGAACCTGAGATGGAAACATCGAGACCACAAGCGATCAATCGGCTGTTTCTTTTAGAGAGGCGTTTAAATTAGAATCAAACACTTAAGAGTATGTATCATGAATTTATGAAGGATCACGTGGATATGGGACACATGGAAATTGTTCCAGAATCCGACTTATCTTCAACATCGTACTATATCCCACATCACTGTGTAGTCAAGCCTGGCAGTTCAACCACGAAGTTAAGGATCGTGTTCAATGCATCTGCAAAATGTTTGCATGGAATGTCTTTGAATGATATGTTACTGACAGGTACAAGACTGCAACAGGAAATTGTTGATGTATTGTTCAAGGTAGGGGTTACATCAGGTGGTTTTTACAGCATACATCAAACAGATGTATCGCCAAATTTCAGTATGTCCTAGTCACAGAGATTTTCAGCCTATTGTGTGGCGGTGGGATGATAATGGTACGATTGAGGACTACCGCCTGAAAACAGTAGCATACGGGGTGTCATCTTCTCCATATTTAGCTCTTCGTACACTGAAAGAGTTAGCGGAGGATGAAAAGGAACGCTTATTTGCAGCATCTAAGGTTTTGCTAGGTAATATGTATGTTGATGACGTCAATGGGGCAGATTCAGTCGATTCAGTGTTGGCCATTCAGCAAGAACAAATATTGTTGTTAGCTTATGGTGGCTTCGAATTAAGGAAATTCGCTAGTAACCACCGAGTATTCCTTGATTGGCTTTCTGTCCAAGACATTGAAGTTCCTGGAACTTTATGCATTGGCCAAGAAGATCAAGTAGTAAAGGTGCTAGAGTTGCAGTGGAACCCGACTATAGATGTATTCTCATATAAAATAAACATTTGCAGCAGCTTAATTGTCTCGAAAAGAACCATCATGTCGGATATTTAAAGGATTTTTGATAAATTTGGTTGATTTTCCCCAATTATCATATTTGCAAAACACCTAATACAAATTCTCTGGTTAAAGAATCTTGATAGAGATTCTAAGCTACTATATGATATTGAACAGAAATGGATCCAGTTAAACAATGAACTGCCTTGTCTGTCAAATATTACCATTCCTAGTAAGGTCGTGGGTTCTGTAGGTCCCACATATCACCTACATGGCTTTTGTGACTGTTCAAAGACTGGTTATGCTGCAGTGGTTTGCCTATTTGTAGCTAGGGTTGGAGGGGTCACAACATATTTGGTGGCTTGCAAATCCAAGGTTGCACCTGTAAAATCTCAGTCCTTGCCTCGCTTAGAGCTAAGCAGAGCACTTCTTTTAGCAAGTTTACTCCATCATGTGATCAACATGTACATGGCTTCGTTTACTCCTTCGTCCACAACTGCTTGAACAGACTCACAAGTCGTGCTCATGTGGATTAACTCTTAGCCTTATCAACTAAAAACATTCGTCGCTAATAGGGTGAGTGAAATCCAATAGCTTACGAGCCTAGCATCATAGAGGCACGTACCATTCGAGCACAATCCTGCGGAATGTGCTTCTCGTGGGTTGCTGCCGGAGCAGCTTGTGTCTCATTCGTTATGGTGGACAGGGCCATCTTGGTTACAGGCATCCCCTGATCAATAGCCTGTTGATTCGCTAGGCTGTGTCATCGGTCCAAGTGTTCTTGAGAAAAATATTGTGTCTTTGGGAACCAGGATGATTTACCAAGACCTGGAGACACTTATCGCCCATTTTAGAAGTTTTATGAAACTACTTCGAGTGACTTCATTTGTCCTGCAGTCCATCTATAACTGCCGCTCTATTTCTGCTAATCGTTTGACAGGAATTGTTAGTCCTTTGGAGTTGAACAATGCACTACAGTCTTTACTTTTGCATGTACAATCTGTAGCATTTAAGGATGATTTGCCATTCCTAAAGAAAACTCAACTTTCTTCTCCGTAAATACGAAAACTCTCTCCATTCACTGATGAAAAGGGATCGATTAGGGTGGGTGGTCAACTTCATCACTCTGAGTTACTATTTGAGCAAAAACACCCATTATTGCTCCCCTAAACCCACCCATTGACGGATCTTATCATACTACACCATCACGAAACTAACCATCACCCTGGAATTTGTACCCTGTCAGGTATTCTCAGGGAACAATATTGGATTCTTTCGGACGGGCATGCCATTACTCGATGTCGTCACAAGTGTTTGCGGTGTTGGAGGGCTAGCTCGTCTCCTTGCACACCACAAATGGGCAAACTTCCTGCAATTCGAGTGAAGGAAGTAAAACCATTTGCCAGGACTGGCGTCGACTATATTGGGCCTTTCCATATTAAGTCAAGCAGAACTCGCAAGTCTCCAGTCTTAAAGGCATACCTATGCATCTTTGTCTGTTGTGTTACTAAAGCTGTGCATGTTGAATTGGCACCAGACTTGTTGACTAATGTTATTCTAGCTGCGTATAAACACTTTGTTGCTCGTAGAGGAAGATCAGTGGAAATTTATAGTGGTTTTGGGACAAATTTTGTTGGGGCTCGTAATCGGTTGATTGAGCTGCAACAACTGCTGCATTCGCCTTCCTACCAAGATGTCATTGTTTCTTTCTTCGCACCTCTTAGAATAAAGTAGCATTTCAATCCTCCTGCTGCACCACATTTTTGGGGCCTTTGGGAGGCTGGGGTGAAGTCGTTCAAGACACACCTGACTCGTGTTATTGGAGAGCAAGTCTTGACTTTTCAAGAATTATATACTGTGGTGGTACAGGTGGAGGCTGTTCTTAATTCCAGGCCACTGTGCCGTGTAAACTTAGACCCAAATGACATCAGTGCACTCAGCCCAGGTCATTTCCTCACTCTTGAGCCACTGGTAGCTATGCCTGACCATGATCGTCGTGACATGAATCTGAACATACTTCAACGATGGCAACTGGTGGAGTGGCTTCACGAGGATTTCTGGCGACGCTAGCATCGGGATTATCTTCACTCTGCAACAACGGACAAAATGGCAAGAAACCGGGTCAAGACTTCTATCCAACCAGCTTGTCCTGATCAAAGAAGATAAAGTTCCGCCCCTGAATTGGCGATTGGCTAGAGTTGTCGAGCTCCACAAGGGCAGTGATGGGTTGCGCGAGTTGCTTCGGTGTGCACTGCCCAGGGAACCTTAAAGCGACCAGCTGTGAAGTTGTGTCCACTGCCCACTGAATGTTGAAATTATATTTCAAGGTGGGCGGGATGTTTTAATTTGTGTAAATATTGTGAATAGGCACAGTAAACTAACATAAATATTTAAAAAACTATATTGGCTACCTTGCAGAGGACACAGAGTTATTTTGGTAGCCAAGGTTGGCACCATTTGGTTTTGTATTACAAGTCTTCAAAATGTCGTCAGTCTGTGAACAATCGTGCAATTAAATGTTTGCTTTGCGATTTGTTGTTTGATTGGTACTAAAACAGTAAAAAATTAACAAATAGTGTTCGTAAGACAACAAACAAACATATTCCATAGCTTAAAAATGTGCCACGACTTTAAAAAGTCACATTAGTAAGAACATACTTACTTTACACATTAAACATAGTCACATTACAGCATATAATGATTAAGAGAAACAATCAGATGACAAGCGATATTCCCATCGAAAATAAAACCAAGATATTATAAAACATATTCGTGAATTTTTGTTACATAACCTTAAATCAGCCTCTTTACGTAATTTAAACCATTCTTATAGCTGCCTGAAGATCAGACTTCATATCCGAAACCACAGTAAACATCACCCAAAATGCAATGAGAATTTAAACTTTTTTATATAATTGCCCTCACATTTCCCTAAGCAACTTTAAATTAAACAGCACATTTCCAGTAAAATTGTGTCATTCAGTTAGGCATAAATGCAGTTGCCTACGAACTAATCGGTTATATTTAACTAATTTTAATGTATAAAATACTTTCCGTAGAGATCATGTAACAGGATTTAATTAACTACTGCCACAAATAGTCATTAATATCAGAAATTCCAGTCAAGCTTCTGAAGGAAATACACGCGAAGAAAATATTTGTCAGAACTCCTCTGTTATCCTCCTCTATTTAGGGCGTCCAGAGCCCTTCCTTAATTAGCTCGGCGGACTGCTGGTGCCCGAACATCAGGCCTCTCCTAATGAGCTCTCTGCGTAATTTTTCTTCCCGCTCTTTACATAACTTCTGGGCAGCAACAGTCTGATAAGGTTCAGTCTTTATATATAGCTATGTATTGTGTGTACATTATGGTCGCAAGTGTAACTAAAATATCTCATGTAAAATAAAATGTCACTACCGTGTTACAAAACGAAGCAAGTTGAACAATATAAAACAAAATATACAGCTTGTAAGATAATAAACTTGGTTAAAATGTATGCAGATGAACTTTAATTGAGCACTAAACACTCATCAAATTAAAAAAAAAAGCATAAAATTTGTTATATTTAACAAACACTATGCAAAACGGAATCAAACCACACGCAACCGATTAAAAATAAATTAAGTTCTACTGAACCGTAAATTCAAATTCTCTTGCTGACGGTTCCGACTAAGTTTAGTATCTGTGGTTTATTTTTTTTCAACACAAATTGTAGTACTAAAAGTATAATTTGCAATTTATTAATTATTGTAACTTATGTATATAATAAAAACACAAACAAAGCCATGGTTTGGTTTAAATTATAAAAACATCGTTTTAGAAGGATGGAATTGATCTGAAATGCCAGTAGCTAAGCACAAAGGTACATTGTTATGTTTTAAACAGTCTTTCACAAAATTATACCCAGGAGTAGCTAAAAAAGTAAAGTGTGTGATCGAATTATGCATTAGTACTGCAAGATGCATAGTGACCAAGCTAGCTTTAAGAACAACATCTCAGGGTTTTAAGGGTTAACGTTCCTCTTCTGGTAGACATATCGAGTAGCAAGGATACACTTACCCTTTGAATGGCAGTGTTCTGTTACCCGTACAAATGTGAAGGAACTTTAGCACATATTGCAACCATAAATTAATGTTTCACATAGCAGTGAAGTCAAGTAAGCAAATATGCTAAATTTGTATTCTTCTGTATTATGCAATACACACAATGTATCAATAACATCACAATCTTCTTGCAAAGAATTTACTTCCAACACACTAGTGACAAACCATTTTCCACTGTTGCAAAAACAAAATTTTTCAAATAATTCCAAAAGGTAGGGCGATATCATTATATGTCTTGGCACAAACAATATTTGAAATTATGAAATTATTGTAAACAAAATGAAAAAGAATAAATTAAATTTGTGGCTAATTAAAAATAATAAATGTTTTATAGTCATTAAGGAGGCTTCCTAGTTAAAATAAATATTTTAAATACAAACAAAACTTTATACTTAACCCTGTGACTTTAACAGCGTAAATATTCTAAACAGAACACGCTACAGTACAGTCTCGTATAAATATTTTCATTGAGGAAGTACCATTAAAAATTTTTTTAAATGGTTCAGTTATGCATCATATGCACTAATAACAACTTTGTAGACACAATCTTTCCTTCGAAATTGAGAGAGAAATGCAATTTGATAAGTTGCTACAACTATTTGTCCCGTATAGATAATAATATCTTCCGCAGGAGCAAAACGCTTTCTTCTTTCTGCAGTTCTCTTTAAAGCCATAACAATATACATATTACTTACTTATAAACTGCATAGTTGTCTCTATTTTAACAGAATTATGGTACAGAGAACAACAATATTTTTCAATGTAAAATTCTATATAACAAACTCTCGTTTGGTTTTATTAATAAACGGAATATATCTTACTCCAGAATGCTTGGTTCAGAGGTAAGCGTTCCTGACTGGTAGGCCAAGGGTCACGGGTTCATTCCACGGGCGGCGAGGTACAATTGGATGGCATTAAACAGAAAGGAACCAACCAGCAGTTAACTGGAACCAGGATATTCAAGGTCAAAGTTTTCTATGTGTAACTAAGGCTTGTATTAACCATTTTTCCGGGCTCTTATTTTTCGTCAAATTTCTTCTTTTTCTAAGACGTACTTCGGATCTTCTTCTTCTGCGTGGTATGATTATCTCAAAATTTATTAATTTGTGGGTTGGTTCTTTTCTGCTTAATGTCGTCTAATTTAGTGTCACCTCCTCGGTTCAGGACTGGGTGTTGTGTTGTCCTCATTCTACTGAAGATAATGACGAACCGCCGTAGTTTCATCCTTGCCTAGTAGCGCCTCAGGTGTTCCCCTGAGGTTCCAACCAGTATCTGCTCTGAGAACTCAAAGAAGTATAAATCCTACAGTACACAACTATAATCTCTTTGTATCAACGGAAACACAGACTAACATATCAAGCTGCAGCCCAATCAGCTGTACTTAGAAACACGTAAGTTAAGGGTTGGTTACTCTAAGGGAAACGGCGTGTCCTAAAAAAGGACTTTTCGTAATTCGGACCTTAAGAGGAATAAATGAGGTAAGATGTGTTTTCCATGTATTGTTAAATAACTGTAACTTAACGGGCTATCGTCGGGACTTTTGATTCAATTGCACTTTCATAAAAATGCATACTAGGTAATTTCAGGACTTTGTGAAGTTACGGGCGAGGAAAGACGTGAAATGTGTTTGGTTATTTCTCGATATATATCAAACTCTTTAAAAAACAGAGTTAATTTTTTTTTACGAAATGATGCTGCCTAAGTTCCCAAATAAGAAGTTTTAGGATTTTTGGAAATTCTACTCCCAAGGAGTAAAAAGGCCGAAATATGTTTTTAATGAATCGTTTACATATCTCGAATGCAATGGGCTATTTTCCTGGCTTTTGCATAGATTTGAAATTTCTCCGTTAGGGCATGAAAAGGTTTTAGTAATTCTATAATTAAGTGGGAGAAAATACGCGAAATATGTTTTCGATTATTTCACCATGCTTATCAAACCATTCGAGATATCGATGTGCTTTTTTGCTTCAGAATGATGTCTACATAAATATAAAAATATGCAGGGACGATTCCACACTCGACCACACAGAGGTAAAATTAGGTCAAATGTGTTTGCGATTCCCAATCTATGCATAGCGACCAAATTGAACTTTTAGGTACTGACTCTTTTAGATTAATACCGATACTTACTTAGACACCTGAATTGTAGATTCACGAATAAATGAAATTTGACACCTAAGGAAATGAATCGCGAAAAAAAATTTCAAAAGTGAATTCTAAGAATTGTCAATACAGCATAAATCTTGCGGGCTATCATCGTGTTTTTCACGCCCATGGGCGATCCTTATGTAGTCTAAAGTGTGGATGAAGTTTGTTTTATTTTATTTTTTTTGGAATCCAGTCTGTTAGATAGTGAAAATACCTGTAATTGGTTATAAACAAATTCTCTATATCTATCGAAAATGCCGTGGTGTAAAGTTGGTATTCGATTCAGGATGATAATTGACTTATATAGCAATACATTTATATTTTTTAATATTTTTAATTGTATCTATCAAGATCACGAAGGAAATGAATATTTTTTAAATTAAATTGTTGAGTTATCTATAACCCAGTCGGTTATCGTCACGCTAATCACTTCAATTGGATTTTTATACAAATGTCTAGCATGTAATTTGTTAAGGATTTATTTTTAAATCGAGTTCTGGAGTGGTGCAGAAACTTTCAATTAGGTTTTTGATTAGTCCGTGATATTTATCTAACCAGTTGAGACAATGCGTTTTGGCTCGCTTCAGAATGATGCTTTCGTAAATACCTTACATATGTGTCAGTTACCGGAAAAATAAATCAATTATCACGAGGATTGCTATTTTTTATACCATTCAAGACGGACGATCTCAAAAGCAGGTAAGATGATCAAGAAATAAATTGTACTGAGAAACAGTTAGAAATCATATCGAAACGTACGGTTGTACAACCATTTTGTGCTAAGGAAATTAATATTTTATTTTTTATGTGTTTTTAATTAATACTATCTACGAAACATAGCGCAGTTGTTCGTAGCTCGAGTCTATGTTTTGGGAGGTTCTGGGTCCGAATTTCGCCTACGACTATGCAATAGGCAATTCTGATACCTAAGGACTACAAGGCAAATTAAGTTAGTGACATTTCATGATACTATTGAGGAGGTAGAAAGGGATTATATAGAAATCCGTAAAGCTGGTTTAAGTAGTATTTTCACTAGTGGAGTTTGGTCACGTTGTAAGGAAAGTGGTATTTTGTCTTATTTTACGCTCAGAGCACGGGTATTACCGTTCGTACGGGACCCAACCAATAGTTTTTAATTTTATGTTGCTGAAGGCGTGTAACTGTCGAATACGTTTCTCGCATCTTGCACGCTATTGGCTGGTTGTTGTACCTGCACCTGCCAGTCTAATGGTTCAGAGTTTATCCAGTGTTGTGTATAGTCATTTCTCAGAATTACTTCACTTGGAACATACACACTCCTCGAAACTGCATCCTCTACCCTCTGAGGTTCCTCTTCATTAGCATATCTCATAAGATTATCGTCAAGACTACAGCACCAGTAAATTTACTTCAAAACCTTTACAAGCAATAACTTTCCAATTGCACTAAGTTTCATGCAAGTGATTTGTAAATATTTAGGCACGGGATGTTTCAACGAAAAAAAAAATGCCTTACCATGTTCCAGTGTCCTACTTGCGCATCTGCAGCTCTGCTTCATGGTTAGTGGTTGGGACTATGCCAATCAGAATAAGTGTGACAGTGACACACCTCACGTCTGTGATTTGCGAGTATAACCCCCAGACTCTATATCTGACCATGAAGCTGAGCTGCAGGTGTGTCACTAGCAATGAAACAAAGTGGTGTACAAATATTTTCGCAAAAACTACCTGTCCCTACAAATATGTATGCACCTACATGGTTGCGACCACGGTCTTCATACCCTTACATTACTTGTATCATCCGATTAAACTTTCATATTTCAGATACTACGATTCCCCGCAAGGTTTGTTTACAACCCCTAACGTAAAGAGAAGGGTGTTATAAGTTAGACGTGTCTGTTTGTGTATCTGTGTGTCTGTCTGTGGCATCGTAGCTCCTAAACGAATGGACCGATTTTGATGCGGTTATTTTTTGTTTGAAAGCTGGCGTGATTGAGAGTGTTCTCAGCAATCGTTCAAGTAAATCTGTTCAGCCATTTAAAGATCATCAGCTCCTTTCTAGTTTTTTTTTTCTTGTGAATGTGAGCAATTCTACTAGTCTGATCGATTTGAAATTTAATATCCTGTGAGTAATTTTTTTTAATTTTAATTTAAATCTCAAGATGTTCTATTATTATAAATAAAGCCCATGCACAGAAATAGCAAAGTAGCTGCTGCAGAGTGAGCTCAATAGCCGCTTGGTTATTCTAACACTTAACGGTCGCACTATAAAACTGGTTTTCGAAGATGTTCTTCATTTGAATTAAAAATATAAGCGGCCTATGCATTACATATCCATGGGTGGAATGCTAGTCTAACTAACAAATAATTAACCAAGCATTTAAATAAACTTACAATTTATGTGGTTATTATTGTTGTTGTTAATTTTATTATTATACCAACCACTTGTCTATGTTTCATAAAAATATATGTGTTAGAACATGAAACTTTTGTGCGATTTGTTTCAATATCGGATACTCATACATGCAGAGCAGTGTAATTTTGAGAGTCAGGTTCTCTTCAATGTTTTACTTTTTGCAGCAACACGAACAGCTCCGTGTCCTTTGCAATGCAGTCTCCTCCAAATTGGTTCTGATTTGTTAAAGGGAATATCAACAAAAATTTAACTTCCGGTTATTTCATAGACCGTACGTCTTACCTTCAGAATTTTTTTAAGACACTTCGTTTCCTTTAGCGAAACCTAACACCTTGCGTCACTGTGTATTGGTTCTTTTTTTCAGAAACTACGTTCAAATTTAAAGAAAAGTACACGTGCACAGACAACTATAAGTAATTCTTTAGATTAGATAAGAGGAAGAACTAGCATTTTCTTGCTGTCAGATCATCGTATCAGCTATTTTAAATGTTCTCCAACTTCCTACGTACACACATGCGTACAATTTTATTTAAATATTCACTCAATAAAACATTAAAATTACAGAGTTAGACAATCTAAACACAACTGTTAAATAGTCCTACTCTAAGATCACAATTTTTAGGCTTAAAATTAATTTTCGCAAGAAGAGCATAAAAAAGACCATGGAAGTTCATACATTCATACATAGAGAGCAGTGTAGTTTTGAGATACAGGTTCGCTTCAATGTTTTGCTTTTTTGCAGCACCAACATGAACAGCTCCGTGTCCTTTTCAATTTAGTATTCTCCAAATCTAAACTCAATCATTCTACTTATTGTAATGGTATTACAGCTGTCCTACTAGAATATGTTTACATGTTTTATTTACCAATCAGTATTTAATTTCAAATACATTGTAAAATGCTCTTTATAATAGTGGAATATGCCGAGAGAAGCTAAATCTAGCAATATTTATTGATAATGTAAACAACCTAATTATTTTTATACCTTCTGGTGATGAAATAGTAATTTATTTCAAATTGCGTATTTGATTTGATTATTTAATACATGACTGAACCCTAGTCTAATAAGTAATATTAGCTATTTTGGAAATACATATGAGTAAAGACTTTACTGTAATATCTATAAGCATTTGAAGAGGTTATTCTCTATGATAGACTAATGTTTTGTTTTTTCCTGCGTAAGAAGAATTGTTGTTTAAAAAAATGTTAATTTTTGGATGTAAAAATCTTATTAAATGCTTAACTTCCAAATTATCATGATGTTAATTTTATGGTAGATTGAAGGAAGCGATGCGAAGATCGCATGTACCGTCAACATAAAAGTTAGAGACTCTATTGGCAGAGAGCTATAGTTACTGCCAATCATATAATAAGTATGCCGGTTATAGAAGAGGCAAATTTTTGTATTAAATTAGAATAGTTTTTTTTTAAGTGAACCAGAAGTCATTGTGGGAAATAAATAAGAAATCGCTTACGAGCCTTTAGATTTAATTACACGTATTTGAATGAGTGATTTTTCTCGTAAATTTGGCTCTGCATATTATACATTTTAGTATGACTGAAAATTAAGTATTTGGTTGACATTTGCTCTTATGTTTACGGGTAAATGAAGTAGACAGTTTATATTGCAAGACTAACCAGAGGTCTGAGAATACTTTTGAATTTTGTGTTTTGACGACTGAGATAACTAACTAATCACTAGCCGAGGTATTAATCAATCGATGTTGAATGGAATGGTTTTGTGTGACTGTACAGTAATGGTGATGATGAAGATGGTATTTTTGGTTAAGTATAGTGTATGGAGTAGTACCTGCATCGTAACTATTAACATCTATGGCTAAGAATCCGACAATAAAATTCTGTTGTTTTAAGAAATTGAAGAAACCATTCAATATATTATTTGTATCATTTCTCAGTTGAGGAATATGATAGTATATAGGGAAATTATAAGTTCGTATTATTCTTAAATCATTACATAGTATGTTATTTGTTTTCTTACAACCACAAAACCTAAAATACAATGCTTAGTATTTTATTAAAATCATACTATAAATTTAATATTTCCGCTTGACTATACGATATGACTTGTATATCCCGTATACTCTATGTGGCAACGCTGTTGTAGTGCCTGAGGACAACCGAGGAGCTCGAACAACGAGGCGATAGTAAAACAATGAATGTTGGCGAGGTTGAACATTCATAACCAGGTTGCCTCAACTGTGGTCTTAACAGTAGCTCCTTACGCCCGCTAAGAGCCGCCCGCCTTCCTTGCCTCCGCGACTCCAGCTGAATTGAATTATTTATGAAAACTCTTCTCTGTACCTGCGAGGCCGCGGGCCGCTACAAAGGAAGCCTTGGGTTGCGGCTGACGTGGAGAGATTATAGTCGAGAACTCGCTCCCTTAGACTACATCCAGGCGCCTAAAACTGGCGTTTAAAAATCCACACTCTAGAAGAGCGCCTTTTCTTTCCAGACTTGCGAGGCGAAAGAGTTCTGCGATTGCGGTTTTATTCCTTTTATTTATTCCTCTTCTTGCCACACCCCGCTACCCTTCCAGTTCCCCTTTACCGCCCATAACCACAAATGCTTTCTCTGCACAGACTTAAATCATAAAAGGGATGGAAAAATGTATGTAGACCACGGAGTGTCTGTTCATTACCATATTTCCGGAAGTTTTGGAATCAGGAAATGAATCCTAAAGCAGAAGGAAACATAAAAAAACTAATTTCAGTTCCTGGTTGAAGTCATGTTGAATTAAACAACTATCACCGATTTTCATGGCTACCAACGGCCGAGTTTAATCCCAGTCATAAATTTTAATTCATATGCAAAGATTGGGGTACTTAAATAACAGAGAAAGCCTAACTTTAATATTTAATGTCGAGTGCCACAAGCCATGTGGGTATTACTAGTGTTTATCATGTCGATGACCCAGTTCAAAAGGGAATCAACTCCAAATTCCCAGTTTTGAATAAAATGCATATAGAAAGATTTTCGTTTCGCCGAAAAACCTGTTAATTAACATAATTAACATTTATGGTTGGTATAAATTTGAAGCAAAAGCACAGAGGCTACTGTTTAAGGTGTTTTAAATGTTTACAGTCTGCCTTTGCTTATATTATAACACTTTAGAATAAAAGAAATACAATATCTAGAACGTTACTGGCAATCAGAATAATGTGCCATGTTATTTAAACAAGTGAATTTACGTCTTGTTTTCTTTTCAATTCAGTGAGTTTCCCTTCTGCCTATGCGTTGGTGAGCCAAACTCAAAAATGCAATTTTTTTAGTTGTTTCCCTTTTGAATTGGGACATCGGATGTATTGGTATTTTTTTTCTATTAGAAACAGATATGCAAAATATAACATTATAGCTCTTTACTGAAATATTTTATATAGCGATAAACTCTTTAATCTAAAATGATTGACCTTTTAACTACGCAACGTAAATAGTCAAGTATTAACTATAAATAATAATTGTATTATGGCCTTATCAACGTCATCACCTAATAGGCCTACGTATATCATGTCAATTTCGAAAGACAATTTACTGTGGGAAAACGCTGTAATTAAGTAATTTAGCGATTTTATAAGAGATAATGATGTGTTGGTTTGTAAAAATACGGTTCTACGTGACGGGTGAAACCCCGCCTTACAGTTCTATGTGATATGCTAATATAGTGTGAGTTAGGATGGATTGCATTTAGATTTTGCAGTCATAATTCACAGCAAACTTTGTCGTAAACTTATTTTCAGTTTGTTTGTTTTGTAAGTGTAGTGAAAGTAACACCAGTATGAAATTAAAATTCAGAATAACATATTCTTAAAATTTTAAATCCTCTTCATATTAAAGAACGACAAATTGTATAGTGTCTAATAAATGACTTTACTTCATTTTAAGCAATTTACTTAGGTAAAATCATTGGTCCGTCATTGGTCAAACGGGGCTAGAAACGGTTTTCCTGCTTTTAACATTGAAGCACTTCTCCGTAATTCATGTTTAACTACAAAACATTTAAGCAGGTAGGAAGCATTAATAAATATATAGCATTGATGAAAATTACTAGAGTTTGCTATTGTCAGGAGCATCGTATGCTAAATTATCGAATTTATTGAAACGTCTTTAACATATGCAAACGCGGTGACTTCCTTGCAAAGCGTGTAACCATACTTTTCGCAACGATGTGATGTCCATGGATTTATCATACATTACTTGCAATGCGGATGGAGTAATAGAAGGTTGCACAGTACGGTAAAGTGATTGCGTTCTGTGTGCAAGAAAACTGCAGTATAAAAATAAAACCCACAAGTTTATAGCAATGCTCATTAAGTAATACGAAATCGCACATATACTTAACCCATCTAATAATTGAATTTGAATCGCTATAATCGAACGAGCTAGGTGCTAAAAAAGACCAAATTGAATTTCTTACATCAAAATGAACTAGGTGTCGATGCCAATATAATACTGAAAAATTAAGTCTCAATAATTATCCTGACATATTTTGTGAGGACTTAAAGATCGCCGTCCCTATGTGTCCACAGGCTTTTGCAGCGCTCTTTTTTGTCTTTTACGAGAAAACATATTTTAGGCATTTAGCTCCTTTATCTTTTCCACTACACAATTTAATTATTTCACAAAACAATTGTGTCTCCGTCTTATAGTTTGTAGTTTACGTATGTGATGGATTGATTGATTGAAATTTCGGAACACTTTCTGTCACTTTTATGATAGTAAGGTGGAGTAGATATTGGCGTACAGTCAACTATAGTGACCGGCAGCCATTTCAGACTTCTTACTTAATTGGAACTGCTACTTACGTACATAAGTAATGACACGCAACAGGCACGCTGGAGCAGAATTACGAGTAACTAAGGGACATTATTTTTTGTGTGCTATCCCACACACAGTTAACACACTTTGTGAGCGAGTGAGAGATTCTGGTGTGCGATTAAGGTTTCTATCTACCTGCGTTTGAAACGCATTGCAGCGAGTTACAAAGTAATCATATTTAGAAGAAACATCTCAACGCGCATTACGTTTGTACATCTATGAAAAGGTAACACATTTAAAATAACGTTTCTTTCAGTTTAAAAATTACGATTGCTTATTGGAAACACGCTTTTAAGAATCTTAAAACGGCTAAAACCAGCTTTTTTTAAACTGCCTTAACTAGGAATTTTCCAACTGGATTCGAAAAACACAGTAATATAAATGGGCGCTGGAATTTGAAACATAAGTATCGCAAATTAAATAATATGGTCACGGCTTTGAGTCCCATAGGAAAATGAATAACATTAAAGCTCTGCGCGCCAGTTGCAAGGTTTATGTGTAGAGGCGATAATGCATTTCATACGCCGACCGACGTCACTCTTATCGCTCCATCGGTTTTGTGCTTCGCATACACAAACGTAACATACCTAGATAAGAACCTTCACATCGTGGTCTTGACCACGGGGAATGGGGTAAGTATCGAGCAGCGTCGGAATGAGAGGGAGGGGGAAACGGGAGAACCCCGAGAAAACTCGCCGACCAGCGACGTTGTGCGGCACGATTCCCACACGCGCTAATTCGGGGACCGAACCAGCCCGGAATAGAACCTGGTTCGCCTTGGTGGGAGGCGAATGGTCTGACCATTCTGCAACCGCGGCAACATAACACACTTCCCCATTTTGTCCTGACTCACCCTGTAGATATGTGAATATATATACAAATGCATGCACTCTATGATAGTTTGTACTCCTTGATACATTGTAATTATGTATTCTTTTAATTTCATATGCACTAATACAGCCTTTGTTAAACTGTATTTTATATGTGTGTTTGTTGAACAACGCTATTACCAAATATGAATTTCCTTTATTCATATCATGCAATATTAAGGTAATGCGTAAGTTTTCTAGGTTAAACAACACAAGTATTCTCGTTTACATTGAAGCTGGGAATGAACAAAACATAGAAAGCTGTATCGTGTTGTAAGATGATTTCTGCGTACAACATTTAAATATTCGCGTAGATTAAATCATATGGGAATGTCCCAGCCATCCACAAACTTCAGTTGTTTTTAAAAGTTCCTAAGAATATGTTTTACTTTTCCTAAACGCTTTGTTAAATGAGCCACATTAGTTAAGTCTGTCTGAAAACATTCTTGTTTACATTTTTAAGGAACCTGCATACCGGTACCTGACATATTTCCTTTCGTTTTAGAATAGTTAGTATGCATAAGCGGATGTAATGGCGTTACTAAGTAAAATAATAATTTATTTACAGTGCATAAAGCACAGAAATAGCTTATGAGCCCCTCGCAAGCCTACGTGTAACTATGGAAAGATGCTCGAACGATATATTTTTATTAATAATTTGTTGCAAGTTTATGTGCATTGCCATAAATAGCAATCAACTCTACTTCCGTAAAATATTGCAATCTAAATCAATGACAGATTTTTTGCTCAAGTGATAATTTTCTTTTCCGAATCTTTGCAACAGTGTATACCTTTCATACCGACAAATGTTTGAATTATAATAACAGATTAAACAATACAAAATCGTTATTATTATTTAAAACTCTCATAATTTCTGCTTTATACAGAAATACACCACACCGCTTTTTCTTGCAATCATGTTACTTACATTATGAACATAATTTGCAGACATTTACTGTGGTGTAGGCAAATTGCTGAAGTTTTAATATCATAATTTGTTTACTGAAGATCGCAGCAGCTTGTTGGCAGAAGAAATTTTGTGGTTTAATTAAGGAATATTAAGTATGAAGCAAGAAAACAATTTTAATAACATTTTGGAATTAATACTACAAACAAAGTGTTTTGTAAATCTAACTTTTAAATTATTTTTTTTTTGTACAAACATGAAGAAAACACCAGGGACCACAGCTACGCAACATGATAGCGGAAGAAAAGTGTTTTCATGAACGAATGCGAACGGAATTATTGTGCTGCGCCGATTCGACTTCCCAGAAAACTACTGCTATAATTTACCTTTTCTGAGATTTCAGGCGTTAGAAAATAACCATTATTTTCGTTGAGGTAATTTATTTTTTCAAATTGGGCAACATACTATTTTATAGGGCGCTTTAGAAGATTGGATAAATAATAGCATTTATTATACGATGTGAAGGTAGACTTTTGCAATATAATGTACCGTTCTTTCGGAAGAAATATTTAGTTTGATTTATGATTACTTTCATAACAAAATTGGCAATACTCTGGTTTGGAAAATCTAAAAAAAACTATTACGTTTATTCCTACCATAAAAATTGAGTAAAAATTTTGACGAACTTCTAACAAAAGAGTGTAAGGATTCTTTTATACGAGAATTATGTTGCTTTAAAAAAGTATTTTTAATCACTGTAAAATTACCGAGCGTGGCCTTAACACGCGTCAGGCCTGAACAGTGCCAAAAGAATTTTATTCGAAAACGCACGTTGAGTAGTTATGTAATAAAATTCTGTTATCTCCCGATTCTCTGTACATTGTTCGGTGGCGGGCGCAGTCGACCTTCAAAGACGGGGAAACGTTAAATGCTATGCAAAAACCTGCCGGACAACGTCCACCTTGTTCCCAGCATTGAATATTTGTTCCCAGTGCTGGAAGGCGAGTGCGTCTGACCAATACATGACTGTGAATCCAAGGGGAGGAAGTATTTTATTGACATACGAGTCTGTGTGTCTGTGCTATTGTGTGCGTTTACTGTATTTGTACAGTATATAAACGTTTTATTCCTTCAATATATTTCATTCAATCGTAGTTGACACATTTAGCTACATCATCATAAATTCTTAAATTTCATATTATATATATATATATATATATATATATATATATATATATATATATATATATATATATATATATATATATATATATATATATATATATATATATGTGTGTGTGTGTGTGTGTTTATATATATGTATATATATTTTTTTTTTATTATGAATGTGTGTTTGTGAGTGAATGGGTGCGTGCGTGTAAAATATAAAATGTATACCAACTTTTGTGTTTAAAAAATATTGCCTTAAAGTATTTCAAAATTAATATCATATACTGTTTTCAATTAGTTTTCATTACTCTTATGGAAGAAGTCTACATGTTTACAAATTATTATAATTATTACTATTTTTTTCAATATTGTCTGGAGATATTATTTTATTTCTCTTTTGGAAAAATCAAACCTGTAACTAGTAACAGCTAACTACTGAGTAAGCAATTAGGGCTGTGCAAATTATGCAGGAACATTTACGTTAGGGTATTGGGCCGTAATTACATGAAATAAACAATGGTTCACTGTCTGAATCACTCTGACAGGATTTTTGCTTCGGAAATTTTCTAGTCAGTTTATTTATTTATTTATTTTTTTTTAAAAATACGCTCTATGATTACCTAATACTTAATGTTATGTAGAGTAATCAATATGTATTTTTAAAATATGTATGTATACATTATAATTCCTAAGAGAAAATACATATTATGTAAATTTTCGAACACTCGAAATTTTTGTTGAACTGGAATCACAATATTTCCATAAATATTTTGTATAGCCATGACTACAAGATAAAACATTGCATCTACGAATTTACGATATTTCCAAAAGTCATTAAAACAAAATTAATAAACTTCTAAATGTGTTCACGCATTTATATTATATACAGTCAGAAAACGTAAAGTTACCTAATCATTTAAAGCTAAATAGGTATATATGAAACAGATGTTTGTCTTATCCTGGGAAAACTGCATTTCACAGACATGAGAAATCCCTTCTAACCGTCGATATGTTAAGTAGAAGTGGTTCCTAGCCTGCGCACTGAAAACTTGGATTGGTGTTCAGCTACAATTAATGTATTCAGGTATCTTAGTGGCATAGAAACTTCGCGTTATTTTGCCTCGTAGGTGGCAAACGCCATACTGAGTTACACTTTGCTATGCTTTGAACACTCTCGGAAGTTTCTCCTTTGTGTTACCTGGCAGCAGGTGTTGTGAGAAGCATAATTTTAAAGTGTACCATCCGCTCTACATGCGCCCGAGGTGCTGCCAATGTTAGTGAGAAGTGTGAAATAAGTTAAAGTTAAAGATCTTGTTTCCCTATATATGCTGCTTTTGAGATAATCATTTATTGTAGAGTAAACAAGACAGTTTATTACAAATCGGTTTAACTGTTTCGCTTAAATTGTTTATTGTAATAAAGGTAATTTTTTTTTTCAAGACAAGAAATTATATTGTTCCTGGTAGTAAGTAAATTATCAATAGTTAAGTTACTTACAAAATTATCTAACACCGTAGTTTTTACTGTCTTGTATTAAGTAGTCAACGCGGTGAAAACAATTTAAAACAAATCTGACAAACTGATTTTTATATCGGCTTTATTTTAGACTTAAATTTACCTTCGTGAAAACAATGAAGCATGGCATTCATAACGCAACTATAATTTTTTTTACATGCAATAGTTTTTATACAATTTTTAAAATCATTGTTAATTTAGGTGTGTGATATCTAGGCTTAAAATGATCAGTTTCTTAGAAAACTGTACTATAAATGATTTTATAATGCCATAAGAGTAATTTTATATAGTTAAATTTTATGAACAAATTAAATAAATTGTTCCTTTATAGTGAGGTCAGTTTAAACCTCAATTAATACTATTAAATATTTAGAAATATAGAATTTCAAATTTCCAGCTGAAAAGTACAAAAGTTACTTGAAAAATCTGTGACTAAACCCGGATTATTTAATATGAGAGGCGTAACGTCCTAACTATTTTTCATCTGAGGAAGTGTGTCTTGAGGTATCACGAACTTCTCCCGAGTCCATGAATCCCAAGCGATACTCCGAGAAAAATTTTATCGCAGGATATTTCACATTTAATGGCTATTGCCTGCAGCCATGAGCTCGTGATTTAAAGCCGACGTATTGAGCTGAGAAAAAGTTTATTCAATAACACCCTACCCGATCTCGCCTCTCGTGTGCGTAAGGCTTTATTGAGTTAGGAAAGAAAATTTTTTGCCATAGAGAACGTGTGGAGTGACCTAGTAAGGCATTGGGCTCGTTTCGGTAAGAGGATAAAGAGAATAACTAACTTTAATTTTGGCAATTATTCACCGCTCCTACTAACTCGATTTCTCGCTTATAACCGGTAAAATATGAAGTAGGAACGTATTAAACCTCGTGGTTACTCGAAATTTTATAAACAGTTTTTAAAATGTAAGTTTATCTCTAAAGTAAACATACGGAGATAGAAAACGCTATTACTTTTGTGTTTAATTATTACAAAGCTTAACATTTTAACTTAGAATGGAACTAAGGTGCTCAATAAAATTATAATTTATTCATATTTCTAACCAAATTCCGTAAATTGACCCTATACATACTAGTGCATGACTTCCTTAAAAAAATTAGATTTCAAGGCATTGGTAATATAAATCACTTATATTACACAAAAAATCTGCATTTATTTACCACTGCTAGTTCCAAGACGATGCTAATGTTAAATTAATCCGAAAAAAACTATCAGAAATAAATTAAAGAATTGCAGATTTTACTAAATGGCTCACGTAATCGTTGATGTTACGATCGGTCAGTCTTACACGAGTTCAGCACAGTTAAATACAATGGGAGCTATTAACAAAAAAAGTAACATTATGTTTATACCAACAAAAATTGTGGTAAACTCTTCGGAATAGCAGTGCTCATAAGCTGTTTCATGAATTTACCATAGAAATCGTACCATTATTAAGTACAGAAATTAGTAGTTCAGTTTATAAAAACACAAATATTAGACCGTGTGTGTCCATGCTTGAACACTTGAAGTAAAATAAAAGAATATTATCCACAATTTGCGACGTTTATAATGTACTTACAAACACACAAAAATATCCCCTCTAAAACAAAAACTTACTGCAGAAAAGTATAATTTTTGGGAAGTAAATACATGTGTGAGGCCTATTATTGCTTACACAGTGTTCTCGGAAGCAAATTACACAAAGATGTGAAAAGATTTCGGTCAGTATTCCAAACATTCATTGAAATCACTGGTTTCAATGAAATGCTTAATGATAAGTCTTAGAAGAAATTTTACTGACCTGATACTAAATAAATTTAAAATATTTAGTTCATGCAGAAGTAAAACAAAAATCTTGCAAAATATGTAAAACTTTACCTCATAATAAAGACTCGTATATGACACAGAAAACATTTTAAAAGTTAAAATACAATAGTGTAAAATTATGCGTATGTATATATATATATATATATATATATATATATATATATATATATATATATATATATAGAGAGAGAGAGAGAGAGAGAGAGAGAGAGAGAGAGAGAGAGAGCACACGCAAAACCTTTTTCTTCTTTCGCATGTGAAATTGTATATTATTAAGGTCGTAATAACTTCTTCAGATATAGGTAGTTGAGGTTAAATTGAGCACTGCTAATAATTTCTGTGAGCTATTTTGCTGCCATCTTTACTTTATAAATTCAAAATCTTTCGTGTAACTATGAACTAGTGTAAACATTTCATAACTCTAAAAACAACACTTGTATAACCCTAACAAATATATTTTTTTTCTTTATTATAAGTGTTGAGAAGTGCTCTGTTTAATGTGAACCACCTGTATTAAACTTAATGGTTCCTTACTTACGTTTACCTATGACAGTGGATATGTCTGTTGTAGAGCTGCCTTACAACGATCTTTACTTAATAAACACTTACTGTATGAACCGCACGATACGAGTTGTTGCACAACAGTAACGCATTGTCAGAAATAATTAATAACGTTTGTCTCCGCAGTACAGATTTCACACTCAGAAATTTAAGTTAAGCGAAGAGATTTTAATCAGCATTCAGTATCTAGGTCTTAAGCGCTGAAGAGGGGTGAGATGATGTGACCATGGGGTAGCGCTGGAATGAATGGGCGGGGGAATACGAAGATCCTAGAGAAAATCCTCTGACAAGCGGCATCGTCAGGCACGAATCCCGCATGCGAAACCCAGATCGCCTTGGTGGGAGGCGAGTTGAACCTTTAGCTGGCCAAATACCTACATTCATATAGGATTTGAGTCACTTTATATATTTTTCCAGAACCCTTGCGGTAACCCCACCAGACAGCTGCGACGTCCAGAACTTATTCACCAATGTAGCGGTTGCAGGTATACACGCCTTATAAAATACTAAATTTCTTAAATGATAACACTCTTAGCGAAAGAACAGCCATACCTATCTCATCCATAATAGAGCTCTTCATACCGTCTGTCACTACAACATATATTCAGTACGAAATGTATTTCTATAAAAAAACTGATGGCATAGCCATGGGGAACTCATTGTCTCTATTCATGGCCACCGTATTAATTGAAAATTGGGATCAATAAGTGTTGAGTACCACAATCACACCGCCCTTATTTTGGCTGCGAAGTGTAGATGACACTTTCCTTATATGGAAAAATGGACTTGAAAACTTGCGTAATTTACAGTCTTCCTCAGTTCTCTCAAGCCATCAATTCAGTTCACAGATGAAATATAATCACATAATTACGTCCTTTTTCTTGACACACTAGTCTTCTGGGAATACCACAAACTCGTACCAAGGTTTATACAAACCATTACATAAAAGTCAATACCTTCATTTTGAATCCAGCCATCCAACAAGTACAAAATCCGGCATTATCCGCATCCTACCCCACCGAACAAGAAAACTCTGCTCAGACAGGAATGCATTAACAGAGGAACAGGTTCGTCTGAAAAAAGAATTTGTAGCCAATAGCTATCCCAGACAAAATTTAGAACAGCCATCGAGAAATATTAATGCAGCACTGTATGTATCAGCTAAAGACAAATCTCCTCCTACAACTCTCGAAAAAAATAAGAAGATTGGGTAACACACGTGGTCTACTAACAGCTTTCTGCTCTGGCACGATAGTAAAATCCATAGTCATTGAAGTAAAATCAACAGTAAACAAACCACAAACCCGTGAATGCATGTACCAGTTACCATGTAAATGTCGTGCTATTAGATTTAGTGAAACTGAACGAACTCTATCCACTCGAATTAAGGAACACAGAAACAGCACTAAAAGGGGTGAAATAAAGCAATCCAGAATTGCCAAACACGAATGGGAAAATAGCCACAAAATCATCTGGATCTCAGCTTACCCAATAAGTCAGGAAACAGAATAAAAAGAAAATTTAAAGAATCAACTAACATATCATTGAACAAAAACAACATGGGCAACGGAGAATCTCACTAAAATAAAAATTTGAATACCCCTTATTAAATAAAGAAAATAATACTGTAAAATATTGATAAGTAAATCAGTGCATAGCAATTTCGACAAAACACCTGCCAACCTTACTACAAGGTGCGCTCAGCCAATCAAGATAGACTTTGTCTCTCATTGGCCGTGAGCCAAACCAATCACACCAGCTTTATTCTCATTGGCCAAGCAAGATAGAGATCACCGACTCTATAAAAGCCTCAGATTATCTGCCAACTCCATTAATCGTCTGTTGTTGTTGACCAGTTGCGTCTCACGCCTGAAGACTGAAGATTTAAACTACTGAAACGTACCAGTCTTCGTTGTTTGAAACCTGTTATATTTGTTGTCCTATAGTAAGTTGTGTGCTGTCGACTGTAGTCCTTGTGGATTTCCATTGTTTTATTCAGTGTTTGTTTTTGTCTGTTTGTTCTGTTGGTGTTTCGTATCAAACTGAAACTGACTGAACTTCTAACTCGGAATTTATGGGCATTCCATGCTGACTGCTGTGATCGTAAACTGTCTTATAATTATATTTTCATTGTCATTTGTGTTCGTTGCATCTTTATTTTTGTTTGTTTTACTTTTACGTCTGTCTGTCCGAATTCGGAGTATTTTTATAAAATTAAATAAAAAATCATTTATTACAAAACATTTTTTTTTCATCTAGTACAGCAGTTCTTCACTGTACGATCAATTGTCTTGTTGTCTTTAATGTTATACAAGTTATATCAACTAAATCATAATAATGGTGTAGGTTCAAAACCCCATATATTCTTATCATTAAGTCACATTGCAACAATCATTCAATAATCTCACGTGGTTTATGAGTTAATAAAATCAAGTTAATGATTTGAAAAATAATAATAAATAATAGCTTGCAGTTACAGCTGCTAACATTGTTTGTTAAAAGTCGTCGCTGATTAATTGCCTCCGTTGATGGTATTGTTTTACCTGTTCTATTTATCGTCATCTGGCAGTGTCATGAAGTGTAGGGAGCGTAAGTACTTGATCATATAAACATCGTGCACTCTTGCTGCATGTTTCATACTACAGTTCGATTTTACTGCAATTGTGATTAATGTATATGTGAGTTGTGTTCCTGAGATGTTCCCCCTTCCTTGGGGGTACACTCAAGTGCTTCAACTCTCGGAATTGACACCTCCCCCAAAATTTAACAAAAATATGACTAGCGGGACGAACAACCTGGAAAGGGCCATCTGAACGGAGTATTGATTAATGATTTAAATATATTACGGCAATACTGTAAATGCATTTAATATTTCAAATACTGTAACAAATCAACAGTTTACTATTGTACACGTCTGGAGAAAATTATAAACTACAATCTAAATATTTAGTTCCAAGAAAACAATGTACCGGTACCGGATTTATAATCAAAGTTACGCCATTCATTATTTTGGCAAACCTCTTATTTTAAAATTTTCAGTTTTGCAAAAAGTTACCAGCTGGCGCAGACTAGCCGCACACTATTTTCGCGAAGCGATGACGCGAGGCAAAGTTCACTTCTAGTGGACGTAAAATGTAACAGTCGTTTCTCTTCCTACTTTGTATGCTGGTTTTGATCACGTACTGTGGTAGAGGCCAACCTCTCGGAAGTCTGTTGTTTGACCTGAGGAAGTCTTCCCTTCATGTCGCTCGTTAACCGTTGATAAGTGGACGTCTTGCGTGGTAGTCTCGTAGTCCCTCGAAGTTACGCGACGTTCATGCAAAAATACCACATAATTTGCGTGTAAATTCCGGTTACTGCAGTTTTACCGGCATACAAACGCACTCGTTCATTATTGGGATAACATCTAAAAACTATATCGCCTTCACTACCATAATTCTGTGAGACGTATTAACCACTCCCCCATTCTCTCTCGAGGCAGTACGTCGCGCACCACGGACTCTGCGAAACACGAGCCTACGTCCCGGTCGGCTTCTGTTTCAAGACTCCTTTCTTTTCCGTATGTTCCTGCCTTCGCAATCAGCTGTTGCCTCGCTATGACGTCACACAACGCTCGCAGCGCACCTCTTTTCTTTTGTCAAATCTAATTCATTTAAGGTTTGCCAAATATACAATTTAGAGGTTTGCCGGAATAATTATACGCTACAAAATTATAAATAACACTATTATATAATACTACACATTAAAATTACTTCCATAAAACTAGCATATATAAATATTTAAAACTTGCTACATAACCTAGTAACATTAGCAATACCAACTTACGGCAAAATTTACTAAAAACAACCGAGACAAACGGGGAACAAGAAATAAATACCTTACAAAAATTACCGTTTGTCTCATTCCTTTATGTAGTCTGGATATCAAGAGATTTTATATATTTTACAAGTCAAGCGTAACTTTAACTTCGTCTTGTGTATCGAATTCCAGGCCAGAAGATTGCACTTTATTTCATTTTCAAATAAGTGACTTATTTAATTCATTGCCGTGCAGCACGTGTTTATAATGACACTGACAAAATTGCGGAGAAATATAAAAATTATACTCTAAAATTTATAGACTCTAAAATTGGGGGTCTAAAAAAACCAGCAGTCGGATTTAACTTAGAATGTGTAGACAGTACTTTGGCTTCACTGGATACAAGGCGACAGTACTTAGTTTTTTTCACGTTGCTGAAATAAAACTCGGAACTCGTTCAAAGGAGTGCTTTGAAAAAAAAGTTTAAGGCCAAGATCAGTCTCACGAGGCACAATACTGTGGAGACGTTTTACAAAATAATACACTGTTTGTTTGCAAAAAAAGTAAAAAAATATACTTTGCTTCATTTTGATTATTTTCATAACCAAAGTTGATGATGCTTTAGTTGCGAAAATCTAAAGAACTATGGGGATTGTCGTAACCTAATAATTAGGTACAATGTATGATACATTTGAGACAAAAGTTTATAGGGATTTTTCGGTATGAAACATAGCTCGCTTAAGAATTTATCTTAAGAGCATTGTAAAACTACGTTGCGTGGCTCTAAGATAAGCATGACTGCGTTTGGTGCCACTCTCCGTCCATCATGGGGACCCGGGTACAAGTCCTGGAGGAGGCAGTCCCCGAGCTTTTGTATGTGGGAATCGTGCCGGACGATGCCACTGGTGGGTGGTTTTTCTCGGGGGTCTCTTGTTTACCCCACCTCTTAATTTCGATGCTGATACATATATAATGTCACCCCTTAACAGCGCTCAAGATGCAAGTGTAGAGAACAATCTCTTCACGTTCTCTTCTAAAGTTAAGCTATGCTGGAAGATTGAAGAGAACGCTCACTATTCATTGGTAGATAAAGTCTCGGGGGAAGAAAGGAATCTTGGTCCGTGCTTCAAGTGTGTCGTCCCTTGTAGCAACGTAACAAACGGGTAACAGACAGAAGAAGAGAAATGCGACGACAAGAATACCTCGTCGCTCGGCATGGAAGGTAATTCAAGAAGAGGCTCTGGCAACGTCGGACTGATGCGTCTTGGGGAAGCCGACGCATTTGTCAATGGCGCGGAGTCGTCGTTACTTACGTCTACATGCGGGCTGCATGCCGCCTGTTTACGACCTCCCCCTCTCCCCTGCAGCAACCCTGGGCTCGCCCGTACGTAACCGCGTTTTCTGCGCCATTTGACCGGCAACCCCCTCCCAACGCTCCACTAACTCCTGGAGCCCTTGTTTCGTTTCTTCGCGCTTCGCCGTAACACTTCCGTAGTCTTACCCAGCTCTCTTCCGACTTGGCTGCCGCCTTTCTTCCTTATACTCTCTCCGCCTTACCACCGAACTGAGGAAACTTTCTCCAGCAGAAAACTTTCCCTTGCACTCCGCTGGGCCTTCCTCGACTCCAGCTCCATGCGATCAGCAGTAGGAAACATTGGATGTGGTTACAGTGAGTCAAAGTTAAACCTATCCAATATTTTGATCATAGAACCAAATGTGTGAATATAGCACTGTCGTAGATACACTTATACTATATCCATTCTAAGGTTGCAGCTAATTCATCCAAGTGAATGACAATAAATGTTTTGCACAGCATAGATTTCATTTTAAATATTAAAAAAAAAACACATGGTAACTGTGTTACGGCAATATCATAATGCGAGGGATCAAGACATAATTAAATTGCTTTGATTTAATTCGTCAACAATTTTTATTTCTGCTGCAACCTTACAGTGGATAGAGTATAAAACACATCATCAATGATGAATTCGTTTTCCATTACATTATCTACATTACAAGGATTAAAACAGGGAAATAAGAGAGATTTAGTACTTCGCTTAGGAGTCTATACAGCTGGCGCATGAACATTGTTGTATTGTGTTAGGAGAAAGTTACTTTTAAGAAATTCTACTAAATGTATTTTCGATATATTTATCTACGAAAAGAAAAAAAAATTTAAAAGATTGCTACCCTATATCTGTTTTCTAAATATAATGCACGGAAACAAGGTTTCGGGTGACCTCAATATGGCTCAAAACGGATTTCTAAGACTACTGTCGCGTAAAAAATGCCAACCGGAATCGTAAAACATAAATAGAGACGCACGCGTTGGACCTTACTGAGCAGTTTCCGTAAGTAATAAAGAAGGGTTGCCGCTAAAAGTCTTATAGAAAACAGCCAACAACCAAACCGCCGCACGCCGTTTTCGTGCCTCGCACATAATCGAGTCACGGTTGCTGATTCTAGAGCTACTCTAGATCGTATCGCCTACCTGTTTTCGTTCCTCAAACGCGGTACTTAGGGTTCTTTCGTTTGAACATTCTGTCCCGTGAGGTGTCTCCCTGGCAGTAAGATATATGGTAGTTCCTTTTTGAACTAAGGGGCCTCCTTAGATATGCTGTGTTTGCGTGTGCGAGGCAGGAGTGGTAAGAGTGCTGTTCACCGACAATACATTATTGCCTCTCCTCGCTGGCGTGCAGTGCTTTACTATTATTCTTTTTCCTATGGGACTTTAAGCGGTGACCACATTATTTTATTTCTGGGCAGCACAGTTCAAAGTCTAACGTTTGTTTCTATGGTTGTGTTTCTCGAATCCGGTTGTTATTTTTACAGATACGGCAGTCAGAAAACCAATCTTGGCTAATTTCACGGGCCCGAAAATGATGCTTTATACAAATGTACCGAATTTTTTAAACTATAGTGATATAGTTTAAAGTGTGCGTTATTTTCGTAGATATACAAATATAATGCGCATTAAGTAGTTTCGTCCAAAATAAAAATAGTCTGAACTCGTTGCAACGCACTTCATGCGAAGATATGGAGGCTATTTAAAGAGCAATAGGTGACCCCAGACTACAGCCGGTGGCTAACAACAACTAATTTAAAGGGAAGGGGTGATTGATGGGAGGTAGAAGGGACTGCCTCCCTATCTTCCTGCGCTGCGCGTCGTTCTAACTTGAGAGACATACAGACTCAAGTTTCACATAACACGTAGTTTTATGAATATCTTTACTTACATCACGAAAACCCAAGCTTAACTCGCGTAAATTAAAAAGTTCTGCTTCAAGGTAAAATTAATTAGTGCAGCTTTCATAACTTATTTAGAAACCTAAGAAAGTATCTCAGATGATTGGATTTATATAAAAATATAATTGGTAGGTAGACAAGTTTTTGAGTGGCATGGTGGATACTACTTCTAAATGTTAAGTTAGATAAGCCTTATACGCTGTAAATAATTAGACTGCCGTGTTTCGAGGAGGTAACTTAGGTAATATTCTTTGTAATTAGTGTGGTAATAAAGTACGTATTTTTACATTCAAGAACATACATTTGTATGAGAACGCTTAAGTATTTTTATTGAAAAAAGTGTAAATATATTATAAACCAAATTTTTTTTAACAATCGAGATGCCGCAGTATGTTAAAATTAATTAACGATAGTAAAGTATGCAAGAAACAGATATGTGTATACTGTTAACTAATAAATACGTTTACGTGCTAAGCAAGTACTGCACCGTGACATCAGACCAAACACCATGCGTAGAGGTGATGGTTTACCGTGAAAACGTGGTGACAGATTGTAAGATCTGGAAACGGTAAGTACCTCTAGAAAATATAACTGCCGCGTTTGCCAAGTGAAAGAATATATATTTAGTCGGAAATACAATTGAATCGGGAATTTGCAAAAGGGACCAAGTCCACTTTTTGAGCAAATTCAGGTTATACGAGATTTCGACGCTCCAAAGTATTCTCTTCGCTGTCAGCAACAAAAGAAACCATGTCCTATACAAGAAATTCGTTAAACGGACTAGCCCACGAAAGTGCTACTAGCGCATTATATTGTTTATGACTTACACGACTGTAGTTGAATAATCAATTTCCATGTGGTTTAGTAGTTTTTCACTAGTATATACTAAGGTTCCAATAATCACACCAAATACATTATGCTTTCTCTGATAGTGCAATACATAACACTGCTTTATGGGTATAAAGTACTGGGTGGTGTCGGTTTTGCAAAATATGTTTCCATGTATCATATTATTAGTTTTTCACTATAATTTACCAATATTGTTAGAAAGAACGCTACTTCTCTTTTAAAAGGTAACAAATCCAATAACATTATTAATTTCTAAAAAATAAAAGATTAAAGCGTGCCTGTGTCAGTTATGTTTCATATTATTCCACACATACTATACTGTCAAGTTATTCATTATTGATAACCAAATTCACTCCCAGATCCACTATATTAAGTTTTTTGTTCTTTCCCAGAAATCTACTCTCTTGGACTTGGTTCCTTTTGCAAATTCCTGAATCAATTCAATTTGACGTGATGCGATGCGAGTGACCTGAAAACTACAACACCGCTGCACCAAAGCGAATTAATATTGTAATGTCGTCCAATTCTCAGCTATGTTCAAAATTACAAGAGTGGAAGGCGAGTGGGCTAACCACTACACTGCCGCGGCTCCAAAACGAGTAAATATTGCATTTTCATCCAGTTCTGAGCTTCTTGCAGTTTAAGGCCTTTATCTCATCAGGAAGTTAGTTTAAAATTGATTACAAACTTCGTACCTAACAATCAAGAAAGCGAAACTAATGAAAGCGTATTAAAAAATAGCGGAAATTAGCATCAAAATTAACATTTATGACTTACGATCACTTTAATAAACCAAAAATTTAACCTTGGACTCACTTTGAACATAACTAACAGGCGCTGAATATTAATCAATATGATACAGTTTTTCATTACTTGCTTATAAAATTTTGATGATATAAAAATGTATTTAAATACTGTTATGTTATCACTCCATACCTGAACTTGAAGAATACAATGCAGAGTATTTCAATTATCACAACATGAATACAATTTCGCATCAGCAGTATAAGGTCTGCATGTAGCCCCCCTTTTAACTGCTCGCTTTAACTGAGTACTCTGATCAGTACCAGAACATTCTGGGCGCCACGACTAGCTAGGACATGTTGGTGCAGGTCAAGTCCTGTTTATTACCGTATTATAGTTTATTTGTGAGAAAATTAAATTTTTTACTTTCTTCCAGGTTCAATGCTTATCTGCCCCACTGTAGGGTGTGTGGCAACAGGCCTGCCAGTTTCACAATTTTATATACTTACTTCCTCATTCACAAGGCATTTTATAAATACATTTGGGTGTGGAGGCTGACCAAAAAGCTGTTTGTAGTAGTATTAATTAGCAAGGCGCCTAATTTTCTCAAAGAGTCCTTGGACATATAGCCAAACTTAAGGCGGCCGCCTACCTCACGCTTCAAAGCGTTGCAGTGTGTTTGTAAACATGTTTTTTCTACAAAAATATTCCACGTCTGCCCATTGTTCCAACGTACGAAAAGAAAACAAACTTCAGACAAGGTCGGAACCTCATTGTTAAGACACCACGCTCATTAAAATCACTGTTTCTAATCCCTCCAATATGGCTAAAAACGGCCTTTTCAGACTTCCGTACTTCAAAATGTACTCACAGAATGTATTTGAAACTCAGATTGCGACCTGCACTGAACTTAGTTGCAGACTTTCCACCAATAAAATTATATGGTCACCGTTTAAAGTCCCACAGTAAAAACCATTCGGCGGGGACCTTGCACGCTAGTTCAGCGCTTGTCTCGTTGAGGCGACGCGACATTTTATGTGCGCTGCAAGGTAGACCTTACTGCTCCGTCGCTTTTGAGCCTCTTACGCGCGGGTAGGTTGTTTTGTTCAATGTATTTTCTCAAAGTGCCCCATGGAATTTCGGGCCAGGAAGGGCAAAATTTGAGAACCCATTGCCATGCCATATGTTTTCTCGAACAATTTATCTAACAACAGTAAATAGTACACTTTGAAATATAGGTAATGAGTTTAACGACGTATGAAATAGGTGGCGTTGATCTTACCTTCAGAGTGCCTGGTTTTTATGGCCTTGGGTGTTTCAGGTACAGGAACGATGGTGAATAACATTTGAATAAAAAAGCTCACTAAAATGTCGTTCTGTGCTGTATTTTAAGGGCTGGACTTTGAAAATGAAATTTCAGGAATCTCTAACATATAATTTTGTGTGACCCACGAGTGGTTAAACTATTGTCAGCAGGAATTATAATATTTTGCCATAGAAAACTGCAAGCGCTGATGATAAGTTGCAAAGGAATACATGTCCTATTCGAAAAAAAAAAAACGTTAAGATTTTAATACAAACCCATTGCAAGAAAGTTCACATCTCACAAAATATTAGCAACGTATTCAAAAATGTGTAGCGATTTTAGTTCTATCGCATGGGCGAACGTTGAGTCATTTGCCTGTTACAATTATTTAGCGGTGAAAAAGTAATTTATTGCATTCGTAATTTATGTTTAGGTCTTTACTTTTGTGAAAAGATTGTAAATGTATGCACGCGTTGGCGTCAAGTTGACGGATTCTTGCCTGGATACTGGAGAACTGGAGCAGTGCCAGAACCGTATCTCTAAAAGCGAACACGAGAACAAAAGAAGAAACAGAAGCTACACACGCCGACTATCAGTCTCCAAGGAAACCAAACGGCGTAAGTTCGTTACTGTCCGGGCTGCACGGTAAAGTCTGACTTTCAATCAGATACACAAATGGTTACCCGTCTTTCTTCCTACCACCGGAGGAAATACTTTATCCGCTCCTTGCCAGGAGAAAACACTTCGGTGTGGAAAACTGATGTTACACTGAAACGAGCAGACTTACATTTTCTTAAAATCCTTTCAACACTGAATTTATTTCATTAATTTCGTTCAATTAAGAATGTTTCCTAAAAAGATTGTAGAGTTTAATTTTCTCATTTCCTTTAAAATTACACAAATATGAAATAATATGTTTTAAAAAAATACTTTCTGTATCGTATCATTTATTCTGTAGCTATAAAGAAATTTTCAATCTTAATATGAATGAATATGATGCTGCTTTGTTGCTAAACAATGTACTGCGGTTATATATATATATATATATATATATATATATAAACACACATCACTAGTTCCAAATTCAATAATTTTTCAGTTGGTCAACAGCTGGCAGAAGTGGCAAACGTTCGCTAGTATGATGGTCTACTTTTTCTGGAATTGTTGTTAATCATGCCATATCAGTAAATATGTTTGTAGTTATACTGAAATAATGTTACTGTAGACAACTTAGTTTAGAAAGACTGACATATTTCAGTACAGGCCTATGGTCCACGAGCAGACTTAGCAAACTAACCCGCAAGCAGTGAGTATAATAAGAATGCTTGTAGTACACTTGTGGTTAATGTGTGGGTCATTTCTTTATGCATCATAGCATCATGTATGCCGCATGTGGCCACGAGTGCATTCAGAATGTTAACTGCCTATGGACTGCTAATAACGGTCATATTTGCACAAGTTGGTCAATTGATATTTTCTGTTTGGGATATTATTAGGCTTGTGGAATGTACATATATCGGTTTCAACACATTTTTTTGCGTTTATTTTTAGGTTAATTATTTAAATTAATGTAATTCCTTCAGCACTTCAACAAAATGGACAGTAATTTCATTAAAGGCGCACCCTAAAAACGAACAAATTAAGAATCATAGTTGTTTTGTAAATCCCATATAAATCTAAGGAAAATATATCCATAAAAATTCTACTAATTGAACATTTTCGTCATTCGAGAAAACATGTGAGTTGGAATACAAAGAAGGTAACAGGGAAAAAATTCGGTTTAATTAAGACATTCTGAAACTTTACATTGCTTTTATGTTTTAATGAATCAAACTGGGATCCCCTGGGCAAATGTCAACTATCATATCAAAACATGACGAAGCTCGCACTGTTGTATTTTTAATTTGTGTTTTTAATATTTGTGCCATTGCGTGGTACAATATGTAATGTGTTTTAAAATAATTCTAATTACACAAGAAACGACATGCGTATATTTTTTAGATTTTTTTTTTTTGTGTTTGTAACGTTATTTTTGAGAAAATACATAAACCTGTATGTTGGTTGAATTAAAATTTTGCATTTAAATTTTGTTTAATTTTTCCTGAAACAATTAAACATTTGCAGGTGTTTTCGAAGACTTTTTCATAGTAATCTTACCTTCTGTTTATTATTTTTAATGCAATCCGGTGCTCGTTGTCACAGATTTTTAAATTCTAATTGAAGTCTAACTCGTTAATAAGTTGCCATTTTTGTGAAGAAATTTGGGTACTGGCCAAGGGTGAGTAAAAATAAGTGATTGTTTCGTGTCCTGAAACTCACGTTGAACAATATAAATTTTAAAATACATTTAATTTCTCTAGTTCCTCGCTCTTAATTATGTATTAATGTTATGATTATGTTCCAAAATAATTGTCTCGAAATGTTTGTATTTAACGTGAAACTATAAATTTTTTTATAAACACACAATAAACAAGTAATAGGATTTTTACATTTTTTACTGGGAACAGTTTCCTCCACGAATGTCCATATAGATCTTGTTTCTGCATGGATTCAGTTCACGCCAATATTGCTGTCGAGGATCGATTTCGACGCAAACCGTTATTATGGGCTTTTATTTCTTTCCGTTTCTCTTTTGCACTGTTTTTCACAGCGACTTTATCCCTTCAAGTTTATTCGGCCTTGTCATTTTTTTTTTCATTCCAATGTTCTTCTATAGACACTGTTGAACGAAATTTATTGGAATTTTCTTCGCCTATAGGCAGAACTCGTAAAACGCCTAGAGAAATATAATTGCTTGGCAGAGTATTTTACATACGATCGTGTCAGAATAAAGCAATAAAGTTTAAATTTAATGGTTATATGCTTTACCCAGAAATAATCTCGATGAAATATGAGTACTGACATGACAACTACAAGAAACTTTTCAGAAAAAAAATTTGTCAACCTATTTTTCTCACATGAAAATAAAAACCAAATTAACTGTCAGGAATAAGTTGTTCACAATTTCCTAAGCATCAAGTATGACATTAATATAATATAAAATTAAATACAAATCAGATTCATATTTCTAAAATACATACTTACAATGTTACAAACTACTGCATGAGTACGAAAAACAGCAAAATTTATTACAATCAATCTATTACGTGAAAAACTTCCACGCTTTGTATTTTGAAACTACTTGTGTTGCATACTGTTGAATTTAATTAAATCAACTTTGAAATATTTCTGGAGAAACTCTTGTGTTCTGCTTTTACGAGAATATCAGTGTCATTATTATTGGCTGAGGTATTAAAATATGGCCACGTTGCAATTGGCCACAAAATATAACACACCACAAATAAGTTACTGAAGATGTTGATTTTTATTTTTCTCACTATTCGTAGCAGCCGTAATCAGTGAAGATATCTAAATTTTCCGCAAACTATTGTATTTGTCGTTCGCACAGATGACGCGCTACACAATGCGTTGTAACAAAGTGTAATAGGTTTGATAATTTTAATGCATTTCTAGTCACTACCGCAATCTAAACTGAAGCCGGATTGGTAAGATGCTCTGTCATTATGTTCGTCTTTATGTGTTATTTCTTTAATTTAATCAATTTGGTTGCATTGTGAGTTAAGGGTAAAAATACTACTTCACGAAAGAAAGTAGCAGTAACGCCATCGGATCAATTCCGTCTAGTGTTAAACGAATGTTGATAGTTGTACGTATTTTAAAAAAAGCAACCGAAGTCATGCCCTTAGCAGGTGGGGAATTTTTCTTTTTTACAGATTTATCAGAGTAGTAGTAATGGCGTAATAATTTTAGCAGGATAGTACATAGTTCTAGATACGCTTGGTACGTATCGTCAAGAAAAAAATTATTAATTCTTAGCAAAACAATTCTCACTAACAAAGTAACAGTAAAATACTAGTATGGTTACTGCATTTACTTCTCATAAGAGCGACAGATGGTTCTTTGTGAGTGGCATGCTTACAAACTTCAAATGAAGTTCACTTATCGTCAAATTTTTTATTTCACCTAATTTATAAATAGCTAGAGCTCTAACTGATACAATTTCATCCTGTGTTTAAGATTTTAGTGAATATACTCAGAGGTAATTATCCTGTCTCATCAGACGTATTAAACAACCGCTTTTGAATGTAGACGGCTTTTTGTGTTGATATCTTTGTTTATAAAGTTTTTGACAGCACTTACCTATGGCGTTTTCAAGACATTTCTTAATGGACAGTCATTTCAGCGTTCTAATAATATAATATAACTGTCAGCGCACCAGCTGCGAGTCTCTGGCGTGTATGCATTTTTCTTCGTAAACTTCATGTACGCTACAGTAACACAGTATCAAACACGTCCTAACTTACGACGTTGCTACGGCTAGCATGTGCATCGCATGCTGTTGTGTTACGTATTTATATTTACGGGCGAAAAACACATACCCGCCAGGGACTCAGAGCTGGCGCGCGGACTGTAAAACATTTATCGCTGAATGACGGAAGTGCGTTTGCTTACTCAGAAATTATTACAGACATATTTACTGTTCATTCTAAGATGTTGTCTATAACGTTTAATTTATTCGGTACACATTACCGAGTGAGGTGTTGCAACGGCAATGGATTTGACTAGAACTCGGGAGGACTCGGGTTCGATCCCCGGATCCAACTACCCGGATCCAGCCATTCGGTTTTCCAGGGTTTCACACAATCACTCCATACGAATACTCGCCGAATCCTCTCCCAGGTCCTGTCCATGTACCAAGCTGTGTGTCACCGTCTCACAAAATCTCGCTATCGACGAGACATACCTTTAGTAATGGTCATTATTCTAATTCACAGTTGTATGTTATTCAACAAGTTATGTACATCACTTTCTAGAGAAGACGTCATGTGGCGATCGTTATAGTCGTAAACACATCATGACATCCAAAACTTACAGATATTTTTTCATCAAAGGGATCGAAATTTTGGATAAACGTCGTCTTATGTGTCCAAGCGACTTCATGTGAGGGTTGTTAAGCGGTGGTTTATTTTAGGATCAGCAAATATGTCACAGATGCGTCACAGATAAGCCAGCGAACGTCGTAAACTATCTTCTTTCGCCGGCTGGTTATTGCTTAGTAAAGTTCACCTTTTCCGTGGTTTTGACCGAACACGATTCTCGTTTTACAATAAAGTTTTGGTACCTGAGTGTAATTTAACGTTTAAAATACTATCTAGTGTCATAGTTTTCACTGATTCGTAATTTTTTGTTTAGTTTTGTGAAATGATTTTGAAGATTTGAAAATTAATTTAAGTTTAAGCGTCTACAAATATGACAGTTTGTAAGCGGCCAATAGTGAGTGTAGGCCTACAGTACTGTAAAGTGAATGTAAGGTAATGGGAGAAGATAAGGCCCACTACGAAACAATGGCTAGTAACTATTCAGATAGTGATGATATACAAAAATGTATAATAGCGGAAATGACTGTTAATTTGTTTCCTGCATAAATATTGTACAAACTTGCCGACATCAAAAAGTTCTGGTAACTTTAGAAATAAAAACACAAACATTTGTATCTGGGCTATATTACCTGCAGCAGCGTACAACAAGGCCCATGTTAAAAATATGATAGTCAATTCAAAAATGGCCAGAAATTTGTAAATTCTTGTCATTTAAAAGACAAAAAGATAAAATAATAATAAAAATTGTATTTCTTACGTATAAAAATTAAAAAAAAAATATTTTTAAATTAATCTTATTTTATTGTACCTTTTCATTAACTTTAATTAAACTTATAATTGGCAGTTACTACATATTCAGAGTAATAACGCAAATTTGTTTAAAGTTTGAACGAACTAATTATAACAAATTCTAATGGATGAGGAAATGAAACCTACTGCATCAATTGGATTGTGAGGATTAAGTCTATGTCTTTAAATCCGTTTCATACTTCGTCAGAAATAGTAAAATAAAAAACGAAACAAATAAAATTACAGCTGTTTCAGATTTTTCGCACTTATGTGCCTCTACAACTAACTTTAACTACCCAGTCATTAATTTACAAAGTCAAAACTGTCAGTGCCATTAACCATCATCCACCAGTTGAAACCATCGACCGAAATTAAAAATAGAAGAACAACAAACAATACAATTTAAGCTTAAAATTATTTGGAAACAATAAACCATACTATTAACTCATTACGTTTAGGACATCTCCATCAGCGGTCTCTCGTGGATCCGTGTACTGCATGAAAGAAATTCCCTCATGTCTGCAACAAAATATTGGCAACAACAGCACATCCATGGCTCTTCAGTAGCTTTCGAGGGGGTTGGTTGAACCATGGTTGCAGTGGGTTGGACAGATTCTTTCCCAATGAGATTTCTGTTCAGGGTTTGAGCTCTGTAGTTAATTGTCTTCTTGCGGAGAACTGTGTGACGCTTACGTCTGATGTTTGGTGTACTTGAAATGGTGACTTCAGAAGATTTGCCAATATTTGAAAGAGTGACATGTCATCATCTGACTCTTCTCGGCGTGTTAAAAGTTTGCCGTGCGTAACATACTCAGCCACAGTTTCTTAAAATCTTTATTGAATTTTTACAAAAAAAAAATAGCAACAGGTTGTTAAAATAATTTTCTGGGGAATAAAAAAAAACATAGTCGCAGTAACTAACATATTTTCTTTGAACCGTTATTTTATATGAAAATAAATACAACACGGACAACATGGCAGTTAACAACCCCCGAGCGATTCTTGGTATTTACATTAAAACAAATAAAACCTAGTGTACTTAAAATACCATGGCAGGTAATAAGGCCTACTCAAAACACGAGTGGGCATTGTTACCTGTAAGCATAACCTAATTTTTCACTGTAAAGTATTGTTTGATATTACGTTTAAGTCACCGAATTTGCTGATACGCCTAAGTTGTTGGTGATATTTTTGAAAGCCATGTATTCAACTAAGGTATACCACGAAACAGTTCCATACTCCGACAACAGATACATCAGCACGTCTACTTTGACGCTGGGTAGGTAACGCCACCACTATGTCGCGGCTATGAGCAGTGCAAAACGGAAAATGACTGCGGAGCATTTTAGTCAGTGTTGTGCTTTAAATTAGCTCACGTTAATAATTTTATTTCTGTTTAATTTTTCCTTAACAACTAATTAAATTTACATAAATGCAACTAGCTCGCAGCCGCATGTAGGAACACATGTTTCGTATTCAAATTAATATTTATCGTTACCAAACCTGCTATAGTCTTACAAAACGAGAAAAAAATTATTTGTCATCATCTTTATCATATCGTGCAAAATCTTACTTCAAATATATAAAACAATAAGTTAAATGTATGAAATGAGATTTGTGATAACATTTTAAGTTATAAGTAATGTGTTATCAATATTTACGAGTACTCATATGCTAGTACAGGTTATCACTAAAATTAAGTAGCTCTATTTTCTTCACCAAATTATATACAAAAATGAGGTCACCAAATTAAGTTATCTTGTTTTAAACATCAATCAGAACCAGATGATGCCATCAACAAGGTGCAAATGCCTGTACGTAGGTCTACAAAAATATACATCATCCAGTTCAGCCGTGCTAATCATCTACGCCTGAACCTGTTATGAATATACCTCAACAGCCTTCAGAATAATATCCTGCGTACAAACAAACTTAGTTCTTCATCAGCTGGACCATCAGGAACAGCAAAATCAGCATCATTTGATGAAGACTGTATTTGCGGTGTGTTGAACCATGGGAGACTTTCTCTTCAGATAAGAAGAAGAAAAAATTAGAACAAGTGGGTACGTACAGTGCTCATTTTATCTCGTGCCATATCATGAACTCTGCAAAGTGAATCAGTAACGAACGTCGTTTAGATGTGTTACTTATGCACCAGGGGTGATGATTGAGATGTGAGACCAAAATTAACTACTTTTTCTCAATAATTGGTTTTATGGGTTTTAATTCTACTTAAATTATGATAGGACAATTTACTATTTATGAATTACATAAAATAGTTTTTAAGCAAATGCTCATCTGATGTCTACTGTCAAAATATGACTTTATATTGTTTATATGTGTTTTTATGTTTTTATTGCGTGATATTATTTTAACGGTAATGTAAGAAATTACTACATGGTTATATTACACAATTAAGTAATATATCGTCAGTGTTAATACCTTACCTTAGAATGTCAACAAATAAAGGACTACCCTTATGAAAATAAGTTCCTATTCACCAAATTAAGTAGCAATGACAAGTGATTTGTATTTATACTAAACGTTACTATAATTTCAAAGTAATGAAAAATTAATTATACCAAACTGTATGTTACATCTCAGGGTAAACCATAGTACAGATAAATTTTTGGTTACCACTTCTAGACATAGGTAATTTGACGGAATGTTCCCAATATCACACAATTAGACCACTTCACCCTATTTAACTGTGTACGGTGATGTATTATTTGATACGAAAGGCTGCATGCGTAAGAAAACTTTCGTTACTAATTATTGACACACAAATACGGTACACACTTGTCTGACCTCAATTTGTTTAATGAAAGCAGAATTCAGGCAGTACAGTAATGTATTAATTGACTGCATGATTACTGACAAAAATTATTAATATATCTTTTTATAGTAAAAATATTTTACCACCTTATTAAAATATATCTAGTTTTGTCGTGCGTAGAAATATGTTAAAATTTCACTAGTACACCACTAAATTAATTGAAGTGATATGTTGCGTACGATGATTAGTAAACAGTAAAAAAATCGTACTTTTACAATAAATAGCTTGTATACTGATGTCAAAATATTTATCAGTCGAGGCACTACTGCGATAGTTTCGCAGATCATTAAAATTGTTTATATTTTCCAAATACCTTTGGGGTTAGAAGGGTATATTTTCAACAGCATAGTTTACAAAATATTTTGTACTTTTACAATTGAAATTTTTGGAAACTGGTTGCGAAAAGATATTTGTTGAGATTTCAAACAAATGTTATAAAATTTACAAGCGTTTATTTGTAAATAAAAAGTTATTATAAGTAAATAAACAAAACTGTTTGTAAACACAGAAAAAAAGGTATTTATACAAGCATTTTGTGTAAAGTTTGAAGTTTTTCGTAAACTTACAAAACAGTTTTTTTGGAAACAATTTTTCAAAGATTTTTTTGTAAAGGCAATAATAAAAGATATTACATGTCAGTTTCTATTGTAGTGTTCGAATGTGGCAGTGCATTAGACCTATGCTACAGCGTCAAGAATAAAATGGACCGCAGAAAACGAAACGTTTGCGATTCGGCTTGTTTACCAACAAAGATAATTATTTCAAGGCAACAAAATTGCATTGCTGAGAATCAATTAAAATACAATACCATTCAAGTCAAACCAAATGAAGCAAAAAATATGTATTACATTTATTTTCGAAATTGTGTCACCGTTCCCATTTTAAGTGCATTCTACAAATAGTAAATGCTGTTCTTTAACTATTACGGAAAGGATGGCACCTTTAAAGCATTGTTCCTGTACGAAACCTAAGAAAATTTAATTTTATTGTATTGGTTTGGTGAGAGTATGAAGGGAATATAATTGTTAAAGGAAAAAATTAGAAATTAGGAAATTTCTATATTGTAAAAGCGTACATCAAACAGAAACGGAGAAGACAATAATTTGTTATTTTTTGTTATTAATTTTTGCATATTGCACGAAGTATTTTTTAGTAGAATAAATTTTACATTGTATTTTACTTATTATCTTACGATTCGTCTATTATCAGATAAACTATAAATGAGTACATATCAAAACAGTTCTGCTAATTGAAGAAAAATACACGGTTAGTATGAGTGCAGTTTTTTAAAAATTAATTACAAACAAATTTGTATTATTTTTTTCCTGTAACCTTTTCCAATAATTTCCTGGATATTAAATTCGTGTGATAAATAAGACATATAACTGTTGCAATCATTCTTATTTATGAATTTATTCTAAAGTGTAACTTTCACATACGTGTAGAGTAAATAGTAGAACTGAGTAGCAGAAAAGTATTTTAGCACCCTTAATCATGCTATTAGTTGTTACACAATACAAACATTGATTTTATTTAGATATCGTTCTCTTTGTAAATATTCAGTTTAGAAAATTAAAGATTAATCCCCGCTTTTAAATTCAGAGCACCTTAGGGAACGATATTCAGAAAAAACACAATTTTTAAATATTAATCTCAGTTGCTGATTCTGTTATAGTTGTTAACCATCAACAATCTCGCATTAACCAAATTGGTTTTTGTCTTTCTTGAAATCCTTTAACAATATTTGTGATGAGGTACTTTATATAGACATAACATTTTAAGTTAAGGAGCACATGTAAGGATCACATTTGAGTTTAAATATTGTGATATGTATGTAGATATAAGGTTTTGGTTTTCAGAGTGGATGTAAAAGTTTTAAGGTTTTTTTTTTTTGCATTATGTAAATGCTACAGCAGCGTTGTACCGCTTCAGAAATCTTTCGTATAATTTCAGTGAATATCCAGGTGACAGTTATTTTGTAAGATTTTGCTATTATTATTAAGTCATAATATAACAAAAACTCATTTACAGGGCTACGAACATTTAAAAACTTTATGTTACTTTTCATCAAAACTTGGCCACTTATACGGTATGTTCTGATGCTTGATGCAGGTCATCCGCTGGGCAGGATACTGGACACAGTCGAGACTGGAGCATGTGTTTGACAGTGTGAACTACTTCACAGCCACACTTTACATCCTCTTCTTCAGCGTAGCCTCATTTTGGCAGGTTGATTCTGGATCTCCCTACTCCTGATCTCAGTTCAGAGACTTCCGTGTCAATCATATCTTATCATGCACAGGTGGTAGAATTTCAGATATTTTATTCCAACCACTGCGTAGTTAGGCTTACGTTATTATTCCACATTTGTTAAACGTAACATAATATCTGGCTCCTGGAACACAGAATTCAGAGGATAAATTCTCACTAGGTTAGAAATTTTCGCTTATTATGTAGAGCAATGGCTACTCAATAACCTGCATGGAACGGGATTGCTGTGGCTTTGACCTTTGCATGGTACTGATGCCAACTTAAACATAAGATTCATTATATTTACTGAAACTTTAAAAAAATTAGCGATAGTATGCATAAGTAATGGTGTTTTTTTTAATGAATGTAACAATCAACCTTAATTGCAGTCTTGTGAAAATACACAAATAACGGGTGTAAAAGGGTTCAGAAAAGTTGTTTCTTATTTAACACACTGAACTACACAGAGAGAAATACAACGGAATGTAGAAGATTAAAAGATGCCATTTCTGGCCCATGTTTCCACAAGCACCTGGCTGCATTGGCCCCTACAACATGTCATCTGTGAGGAAACACGAAGTCTTGCCAAGGCATAGAGGGGTTTGGGGATGATAGCGAACGTCGTGGGGTGGAGGAAGCTAAACACGATTACGCCAGGCGTCGCCATCGAGAAGGTTCTGGAAAGGGGGTTGCGTCGTCGAGGGGGTGGTAGGGGTTGGTAATTAGACCAATGACACGGCCGCGGGCGCCACGCCGTGGAGGAAGGGAGGGCGGGTAAAGGAGAGGGAGTGGGGGGTAACCTACCCCTGCTCCTCTTCATAGCTACCCCCGACATTACCGGGAATTGCATTACGGGAATGTTAGCACGGCAGTCATGCATCTCGACGCTGGGGTAGGCCACGCGCATGCGCAGTACCACGCCTTCTCTCTCACACACCCTACAGTCGCGGCGCATTCCTACGTTGATAGCGGCCCGTACTGATATTCTCGCTATATGACACGCGCACGAGTTTGTCGGTTAAACTAATATTCCACACGTAATGTACATGTATACACGTACATACACTCACAACGCATGCCGTGATGTGTCGCATACCTCGAGGGCTTACAGGTACAAAAATAAAAGGTGAAACGTTTTTAAACGCAAACATGGAACTGTGCATGGAAGAAATAATACTTAAAAGGGATTAATTTATTTAAATTTACACTGTTTTCGTTAATTGTACGGGACAGAATATTAAACATGTGAATTCAAATTCGTTAATTTACTATCATGTGCAATTTAAAAATGATTAAACACTATCCACATTTCTATGTATAAAAGAGAACACTGGCTGACTGATTGACATATCAAAGTTCAGCCCAAACCACTGGACCTAGAATCGTGACATTTTGTGTATGGTTTCCCATCAGGTCGTAGGCGAGCATTAAGAAGGGATTTTTTTTCGAAGTTCGACCTCTAAAGGGTTGAAAAGAAGTGAAAAATATTTTTGAAAAAAAAGTTGAGAGAGATCGAACCCGACGGCCTGTCATCGCGATTTTTACTTTAATGGGAATACGCATAAAATACATATTCACCACTTTCAGGGTTCTTCGTAATTTTTTTTTTATGGGGAAAAGACCTTAAATGTGTTTCCGAATGATTATCGATATCTAACCAATTCTTCAGGATGGATAGTTAATTTTCACTTCACAATGTCGCTTACATAAATACCCAAAAAAAAAGCTTTTTGAAATTTTCTAATTTCGACTTTCAAGAAGTAGAAAAGGAAATAACATATATTTTATGAACAGTCTATTTATTTGTAACAGAATTGGCTGTCTTCGTTACTATTTATTCAATTAGTTACTTATACAAATGTCACACAGGACTTCAGGACGTTTCAAAATTTGATAATTAAGGGGGTGAAAATATGTGAAACTTGTTTTCGATTATTCCTCTATATCTATAGAACAAATAGAGACATCGAAGTGATCTTCGCTTCGGATTGATGCTTATGTCAATATGTAAAATACCGTTTATATATATTTTCCGAATTCACCCCCAAAGAGGTATAAAATTGCAAAATACGTTTTCGATTCGCAATCGATATACATCGACAGAATTGATCTTTTATATAGCGACGGTATATTTGCTTTTCTCAAAATCATACCTTCACATGTACCATTTGTAAAGTATCCAATTGAGGTGAAAATCATGACTAAAACTCATTGAGTCAAAGTGCGATAGACGGTACACATAAAAACCATTTTCATTCCTTCACAGCTCTAAGAGTTCGGATTTTGAAACGTTCTGAAATCTGTTTACGGGCATTTAAGTATTCATCATCACAAAGAAATATCAACTTGATATCTTCATGCGTTCAATAGCACTCATGGTTATATATAAAACACATTCCATGTTTTTTCACCCCCACAGGGTACGAATTCCGATAGTAAAAATTATAGACAATTACGGCTATTTTATGGGCGTCACATTTAAGTTGAAACAGTAACGATAGCTTGTTAGGTTCAAGATACTTAGACGATTAATTAAAAACACCATTCGTCCCGTTTCATAACTCCGCCCGCCCAATAAGTATCAAATGTCGAAAAATCAATAACCTTCATTTCGGGTGTTTAGGTAAGAATATTATCTTTAAAAAAATCGTGTCAATATCTAAATGTTGAGCGATTCACGCACGCCTATTTCAAAATTCGAAGTTCCTATAACTCCCATACCTATTTCTATTCGATTGACAATAACATTTTGATCCTAAAGTGACATCTTTTTCTATCCAAAACACGAAGAAATAAAAAATATTGATAGGTCCTTAGAACTGGTGAGAGGTGTAACGTTAGAATGGAGCAGCGGAGGAAACGGGAGAACCTCAAGAAAACCGGCCGACCAGCAGCATCGTCCGGCACAAGACCCACAAGCGAAAATCCGCAAACTGTCCCCACGGAATTGGACGAGACTGTTTTTGCCACTGACCTAACAGCTGCCTCTTTGTTACTGAGTGTTATTCGGCTAATAATTGTTGTTATAGTACATAATATACTCACTCAAGTGCGCTATAATTATGCGTAATTTATTGAGACCCAAACTGCATTATTCAAGGTTATGATATTTAAAATTAATATATTTAAAGACGTACACTTTAAGGAAATAATAAAATTAAGCGAGACGAAGGATAAAAACTGTTAAATATTTTAATAACACTACAACTCACTTACCCTAATATCAGAAGTAGACATCTCCGCTTCTGTTTTTCATTTGCGTTTCTTATGCGATATCTTAAATAGTGAAAAATAATTTACGCATTGTAACTGCAAAGTATCTGTCTACGACGACATGATCTACTGACAAACCACTGACAATTGGTGACTTTAGCGCGAGATAGCAACGTGGTACCTGTTGCGAAGGTGACTATCTTCCTACACATTGCTGCACAATCTGTGATACCCCTGAGTCGCGAATATTTTCACGAACAAAGAATATTATTGTATGAAAAAAAATATTCTAAACATAGGAGACGGAAGTGATTGTGTATAGCATGGTTTAACAGCGTTTAATAACATGTTGAGAGATACGACATATTATTGTGCATATTACCAAATATTGCATACTAGCAAAAAATACATCGTGATACACTGCCGGGACCAGATAATGATGAGTTGGAATTAACAATTACATGATTTGTTGTTTTAAGTACTCTGATTTCATTGTAAGCTTGTAAAGGAGTCTAACGTAAGCCCATGCCTGGAAGTTTTAGAGTGATTTTAAATTTTTATTAAGGAAGACAAAGTTACTCTCGAAGAATCCCTACATTGTTTTTCACAAGTATTTAATAAATTCTGCCTATTTTTGGTAGCAATAAACCAAATAGTTTCTCTGATTTTATAGCCAAAGTTTTACTAATATTGTAATGAAAGTAAGCCAAACAAAAGAAAAATATTTCTGTGAGCGAAAAATGCATTATTTTGCAAAATCTCTACATATAATTTTGTGCATCGTATGACTGATCTTGTTTTTAAAGCATTATGTTACAAAAGTTTTGAGTTTCTTTGAAAAATGTGAAAAAAATACCTAGTATGACATTAACTCGATGTTATATTACTGATGTCTTGAAACATACAAGGAGTGCGTAGTTTTATAATTCTATGTATGGAAACAGAAACATGTTTCTTGTATTTTGGTATGCTCGCATCACGAATATGGCATAAATTATCTGCAGGAACGGTCATAATTTACAATACAGCAAAAGACTCTTCAATTTCTTTTATTTGTATTACTTTAACACATCTTAATACAAACATAAACATTAACGTAATTTATAACTAAATTTTAAGTTCTGAATATTTTTTAAAATTAAATTCCACAAGCCGCTTATGGCGTACGTAATGATTTTAAATAAAAATAAGCATTAATTCGTACTATTTTGACAGTACATGGAAAATATTTTAGAATATGGGAAACCACTTTTGTTAAAATATGACAACCTTTTCTATGTGATAAAGACAGTTTTTTTAAATGAAAACCAGCTACTTAAGCCGCAGCTTTATAAGTCCTTATCGAATGCACGCCATGTAAACGGAACAAAGAGGGAAAAATATTATGTATTTTTAAATGTTGGCAAACTTAATAACACAACAAACCAAAAAGCAAATAAATAACATTAATAGTGTTTCACAAAACTCAATGATCCTTTTTACTGATAAGGTATGTTGAATTCACAAAATTACTATAAACTTTTTTGAATTGCATTTACACTTTGAATAAATATAAAGTCGATTTTTTGTAATGGGTGTTAATTTAAAAAAAAAATTAAATGATTTAATGAACTCTACGAATGAGTTACAGTACTCAGCTCCAATTATTTGGTTTCTGCAATGTGAAACAGTGAATTTAAAACATACTGCGGAAACATTTCAGACGTAATTGCCATAAAACTACGTCAATTAATTTTCGTTCTGTTTTTCACATATCCACAATACGCAAGATAATATTAACATAAAATTTCATGATGATAGTCGATCATCAGATAAACTAAAATTATCAGAACAATTTTTCTGAAATGTAGATAATACTTATTTTAAATTTAATTTGGTTACCTATACCTGGTAAATTTTTACAGCGATTCGTACACAACACAGCACCCGGAATTAAAACTACAGTCAGCGAATTTAAAAAATAATAATTTTATTGTCTTGAAATTCAGAGTATTATACAGACTATATTGGTCCAAAATGCTATCAAAATCTTTTGGACGTGCAAATTGCATTTACTTAAGGTCAATTCACATGCTATTTAAATGTGTAGCCTTTTTAGACCAATTTGTCACGGCATTTTGCCACAAATTACTGACCTAATAAATAAAATGAGAATTTTTTTTTACTTATAGTAGGGCTGTGTTTACCATGATTTTCATTCACATTACGTTACCAATAAAATAACCTTATTTCAAGTTCGTCCCAAACAATACCTATTTTAATTTTGCTATCGCAGTGGTAAGATTTAATAAACGTTTCAAATAATTAATTTTTCCTTTTTAAAAAATCCATATTGTTATTATTAATTGTAATTTATATGAATATATATTTTGACGCTTTTAAGATGTTTTAAGCATACATTTTAATTTGAAGTTAAGGTATTTTGTTTTGTAGAACGCAACTTTCTGCGAAGTAATTCATTATATATCTTCAAGCTGTGTACTAACACAGTATTTTTTCTAAATATTTGTAATTTTATAAAGACGTTTACGTATATTTAAAGTCTATTGCCTACGATTAAAAGCGTACAGCATCTTCCTCGACGGTAATAGTGCGAAACATGACTAAATAACGATTTAAATATTACTCGATTGTCGGTTATTTTTGTTCAGGCCAAAAATGTTTTACGGTTTAATGCGTCGTATTGTGACGGGTGTTTTTTCTTTGATATAATGGTAATATTGATGTCTTTTTCTTCTAGTTTTAGGGTCAGCACGGCCATAGTAAAGAAAATCATATTAAAAGAAACGATTTTGCTTTCATCTAATAAATATCCTACCCATAAAATGTTATAAATACAATCAGCGTAAAAAGCAAATATTTACCATTTGTAAAATATGTAAGGTTTCTTTAATCATAAAATTCAAATTTTCAAACAATCAGAAAAAAAATATTTAGCTTATCTCAGCTGAGATTGTTAAATAAAAGTGTAAATCTTCTAAATGGAAACGAAAATGAAATGTTTATATCGTCTAATGAAAAAGATGAATCATTAAGAATACTCAGCATATATCTATTTTATGCAAGTACTTAACAATTAGTTTTTGTTATTATAATTTTTTTTTTAAATTGTTGTTTTATCATTTCAGAAAAATATCGAGGTTTAGCTATAAAATTATGTAGGATTAGAATTTAAGTGTTTCTTCGGTGTTCAGTTATTACTTTGTGACAGAATTATCACAACTATAAACAAATGACTTTGCGTTTATAAATATGTAAATCCTAATATTGTATTTCATTAGAAATACGAAAGGAATTGTAGCGTGGTTCAGTTCAAACATAGCTAGACTCAATATTACTAGCAGTAATGCGGTTACTAAGGAAAGCTACTATACTATGGTAGCTTATGATTTCCGGAGATAATCAAAGCGTTCAGTAATCATTTCACGGATATTCGTAGATTTAGGTATGGCAATACCCAAAACGGTTTCTCCGGTTCTCGAAATGACCCAATGTGGTAGGCGTGAGTGATCTGAACAAATCACAATTTTACACATGTCAGAAAGGAACAAATGGTCAATTATCTGCACCCGCTGAATATCCTCGCATATAGGATGGCCAGTTAAAACCAAGTAATCGAGATCACGCATTTCAAACAAGTAGTTTATCAAAGTAAGGTTTTTCCAACTCAGGCGAGTGTCTGGGAAGTTAATGACAGCTTTATCAACACTTATATCAAGAACAATTAGATTTTTTAGATTGGCGAAATACGAACTGTTAAGATCTGTAAGAAGTATGTTTTTTGACCTTAAAAACCTCAGATCGGTGCTGTTATTGAACAATCCGTTTTTTAAAGCACACAATGTATTGTTTGCTAAATCGAGTATAATGAGAGATGGCATGCAGTAAATGACATAAATTGCATCACTTGTAAGATTATTGTTGTTTACATACAACTTACTTAAATATGGCATTGATTCTGTTGGCTCCAGTGATGTAAGGTGGTTGTCATTCATCCATAACTCTCGAAGTACACTTGGCTTTGGCAACGAGCTAAGTTCAAATGATTTCAATTTGTTGAATCCAAGCTCCAAGTAAAGTAAAGAAAATAGATTACTGAATGCCCCGTTTTCTATTAACTCGATTTTGTTACGTGTTAAATCAAGCAATTTTAAAACTGTTAGATTCTCAAATGTACCATTTCTTATAACAGACAGTGAGTTATGTGACAAAACTAAATGTTTTAAAAGTGGAGTTCTCGTAAATGTTTCTGTATCAATTCCATGAATATCATTTCCGGCAAAACTTATATACTCCACAAATGGCGAGTTTATTAAGGCATTTCCCATTAACCAGTTGAAGCAAAACTTTTCAACGAACGAACCATTTGCTTCATAATCATTGTATAAGTTATTTAACGAAATGGTTGAAGTATTTACGTCAATAAAATTTTGTATTTTAAATGACACTACTCTTTTGAGACATCCTGTACCATGTTCACTTATACAAATACAAAAATTACGAAAATCTGGATTGCTAGAAGCCCATATTTTATTTCCAGTTAAAAATAGTGTCCGTATACTTAACAACGCAGAGAAAACATCCCAACTAATGCTAACTATTATGTTATAGCTTAAATCTAGGACTTCTAACATGCTTAGCGAATCAAATACTTTATACGGAATCCATTGTATTAAATTGAATGACATGTTTAAATACTGCAGTTGTTTAGTACTTAAAAACAATTGATTTGGAAGAAACTGTATTTTATTAATCGATACGTCTAGATGCACAAGTGAATACAATTCATAGAAACTGTTATTGAAGTACTTAATATTATTTCTTACTAAAACAATTTGCTTTATGTTTTTCATAGTCTGAAATGATTCCGTAGTAAATGCAGGTAACAAATTATTATGAAAATTAATTTCACTTAAAGAAGAAGACCTGAATAAATTACCGATGTAACTGCTGCTTACGTTAAATCCTATTATACTGCAAGACTCTAATTGGTGAAGGTAATTCAATTGCAGTTCTAATAAAGGAATTTTCGTCGAATTTAGATTAGTTATTTCTCGCAAATCCAGTACACGTAAATTAAACTGATTTTCAAATGTATCTGCATGTAAGTGTGCAAGATTCCAGAAATCAATAGAAAATATTTGAAGCTGATGCATGTTTCTTAGAGTTCCATGGTCGTAAGAGGATATCCTGTTTCCGTGTAGCGTAAGATATTTGAGGTTTGTTAAACTCTTGAATATGGAAGCATTGAGGTGAATGAGGTGGTTATTGTTTAATTTTAAGCCGATAAGTTTAAGTGATTTATTAAATATTTCCTTGTCAATGTCTTTCAAGTTATTAAACGACAAGTCCAAATATATTAAGTTTAATAATAAATTAAAATCGTGTGAATTAATGTGTGATATGTTATTACGAGAGAGGAGAATACAATCTGAGAATGATTTCAGTATTGGTAACGTTGAGAGGCTTAAGTATGAACAGTCGACTGTGTGAAGACAAGAAAAAGAAATCTGTTTACTTAAAAACATCTCAGTAACAATTGTCTCTTTAGTAAAGCTGTCACAAAGGTCTAAACTAGAATCATTAAAATGTTCGGTTTCATTCTGGTTCTCCTGAATATCAACGCAGCCTTTCATTAGTTGTGGTTCTTTTTTCAAATCTGTAAACAAAGGTTGTTCTGTACCATGTGAAACTGACGCCAGTTTTTGACTAAACTGATATGTGTGCTCACATGATATGAGGACCCTAAATTCATGGTTAAAAATAGAGAATAACACTTTTTGCGTGTAGTATTCACATGCGGCAGTACCAGATATTTTCAGAATTTTAAAATGTTGAAGCTGAAGGATCATGTCAAACAAAGTCAAATTTCTCCAGCTTATGTTCGTGTTATTAAAATCTAGAACTAACATATACTGTTCCTGTTTTATGAAGGAAATGGGGATTGTTAACCGAGAATTACCCGCAAAAGAAAAGCCAACCACTTCCAATGTGCGCAAAGAACTAGATTTACTAAATAAAACCTTACTAATATTATTGTAGGAAAAGTCTATGTAATGGGAAATACCTCGTGTTTCCATGTTGGCAATAAAACAAGGAATCATGTTGCTGACACTAGCACATATCCCAGTATTTCTAACAAGAAAGTTTGTGTGATTCTTTGTGGACAGAGATACTGGTATACGACTAAGATAAACCGATTGCAAAAGGTTGGAATTTAACCCGACGAAAAACATCTTTGCCATTTCCTGAAAAGCAAAGCGAGAAATTTTTTTAATTAGATTGTAACTTAAATCGACCTTAATAAGTTTCTTGGTCCGTGAAAATGCGCTTGGACTCAAATACGATATTCGGTTGTGTGATGCCGTAAACTTTCGCAAGTTTTCAAGGTGCTGAAATAATTGTTCTGAAACACACGTCAGGTAATTATAATCAAGGTATAGGTACTGCAAATGTTTTAGATCTCTGAAAACTCTGGGAGCAAGTTTCGTGATGTCATTATTATTTAAATGCAGTTCGGTTAAACCAAGAAGACCCATGAATGTATCCTCGTGGATTTCAGAAATAATGTTATCGCCCAGAGAAAGATAATGCAAATTCGTTAGATTCTGAAATGTTTCCGCTTGAATGTGTGTTATTTTATTTCTCGACACATCAACCCAGTATAGAAATCTGTTGGTAACAAAGGTATCGTTGTTTAGTCTTCTGAGTCTGTTGTTTGGTAAAAATAAGAAAATCAGCTTTTTCAGTCCGTAGAAGCTTCGTGATGATATGTGATCGATATTGTTACTTGACAAGTCTAGCAGCCACAGGTTCGGCAGACGGCTACACGTAGTGTTGCTTAAGTACCAACCACAGTCATTCGTCAAGAACTCATCGTTAAGGCTGGTGATGTTATTGTAGGAGAGATAGAGGACCAGCGTATTGTCAGGGATATCCAGCGGAATTTCACGAAGGTCAAGATTAGAGTAGTTCTTGTATTCTACTCCGTACCTAATGAGTGTATCTGTGACACTTTCCTTCTCTCTTGCTGTAACTTTAAATGTTCTCAGAGTGCAGGTGAGAACTATGATAACGACACCTGCAACAAAGCAATAAATTCGTTATATATATATATATATATATAAATTTAAGTGCGCTCTACACGGAAAAACTTGTAGTTTTATAACTATGTCGGACACTGTCCAACTCGTATTATACATTACGTTAATCGTAAATACTCACATGCAAAATACTTTTCAGTTCCATAGTTTTCGTACGAGCGACTGTCAAAAGAGCTCTTTTACTATTTTCGCTACTTCCCAAAGTAAAAACTATTCGAACGATAGAACTGAAAAAATAATATTTGTTGAAAAATAATTACTAATCTAAAGTTTAACACTTTTTTCTTGTCCCGCGTAAAAGTAATTTTTTCAAAAATACAGGTACTCAAAGATCTGAAAAAATTTTAGTGCATTCAAAATTTTTTGAAAGAAAACCATTTTTACGTTATGTTATAGAGAAGTCTAATTATGTAACTTAATGCATTTACTTTCACTCTTTATTAATTCGTTCGTATCGTTTGAATAGTTTTTATTTTGAGTAAGTAGTGAAAATAAAAAATTCGCTACTATGACATTTGCATGAAAACTATAAGACAGAAAATTACTATTAATACAATATCTAAGGGGTTAGCAGTGTTTGGTAAAATTATAAAATTACAGTTTCTTTTGGTGCGAAGTCGTCTTAAATGTTTGACGTTACAGACTTCTTGCAATAAATGTATAATGATTATAATCGGTACTATTCACCTGGCTACCAGCACTGCAATAAACACGCAGAAACCAACAGTTATACGTACGGTACCTGTACCGAATATGGCCCAGTTCTCAATATGCCCCACTAGTCGCCATTGTGTAGTAATGCTGATATCGATGTAGGATCTATACACACTAGTCTCCAGTATGAACATGCAGCATCCATAAATATCTGTCTTGCATCAAACATGTGTTATATTAGTAATATAATTAATGACTTAGGCACGCATAATTTGTGAACATTAAGCGGACCATTTTTGGTACAGGTACCTTATATATGGCACACACATAATGTTGATTTACAAACAGGAAAAGAAAATTTATATATATGCTTTTCACAAAAAATATATTCTGAAGCAATTTTTGTTAAACGTTATGTCTAACGTGACTTTAGCATCTTTTGCTAAATGATGATTCCATATAATTAAATAAACTTAAAAGAAATATAGTATATATATATATATATATATATATATATATATATATATATATATATATAAATATACATGTATATGCCTAGAATTTGGTTACATACTTAAATACTTACAAAAATAAAACACGAAAACAAAATTTAATGTACAAACAAATTGTAAAGCTACATAAGAATCTAATTTTGGTTACTTATCAAAGTCGCAAACAGAAAATATGTAGGTACATTTTGAAGCTGACATAAACGAAGAACTTTTGAAAGTGTTTTTTTTCTTTAATGCCATTTCCTGGAAAGCAAAGCGAGAATTTTTTTTAGATTGTAACGTATATCAACATGTTACGTGCACCTTTTATGTTCCTTATGTAATTCCTATTCTCTAATCCTTAGAATGGGCTGCTACGGGCGTATTTGTGTAATACATGCATAATAGTAGAGGCGACCCATGTTTCCAACACATGGGATGGTGTGCATAGTATACGTGTCGTCATTGCAACTTAATTGAATTCGGAAGGTCAGCTCTCTATTAGTGTGGTTGTTGAATTATTGTAAATTAACATGATTAATAATGCAACATTCACGGTGGTATTACGCCCATAATATTGACAGCAGAAACTTGATTCCTATTCTCATTATTCTTGATTTAGCTCTGGCTACCTGTACCCGCGAGATTTACCGTGACTTACATTTTACACACTGAAGAACTATTTCCGCTAAGTTCCAGAGGTTGGTAAGTAAGTGTCAGTTGTATTTTTGCTATCCCTTACCATTATGATTCTCGGCTCCTAGCCCACCTCAAGCTTGGATGGTTGATTACTTATTATCACAAACATCCCCGGCGAACGTAGCAAAAAAATATATACTAATGTAATTCAACGGTTTCGTTGTGTGAAAAAATTTCTCATTTTCCTTGAGTAGTGAGGTCAAATGTAAATGTCAAGTAAAATATAAGAAAACAGACATGACGTCTTCCGATTTGGCTATTTGTCATGACATAAGAAAATAGCTGCACGTGAAGAAAAAAAGATATTTTAGTTTAAAGTTTCTCTCTGACGTCAAAGAAATATTTTATACTTGGCAAACATCTTTACACCTCTTTCCTGAAATGAAAATTTTACTTTACTTACCAAGCTGTCCATATGCCTTTAGATATTTATTTCCCTCTACATAATACACATTTTATGTTCTCTACGATAGACTGAGTGAACACAATGTTTTGTTAATAATTATGCCATAACGTCCCAACCATTGCAATGATAACTAGAAAGCTTAAACCACCAACAGCACTAACCGCAAACGAAACAGAGCTGCTCTACTCAAAGTGGATAATTTCTCATGTTCACAGAATGGAATATGTTGGGGCGTGTTCAGAAACGATTTTAGTAATGGTTTAAAACAATAGTTGTTATTTAAAACACCATATTTTGTCACTACCTGCAATTTTCTACATTTATAAAGTGCAATTAGAGGAAACTACATTATCAAGGGTTAAAGAAGGCGTAATTTAAGTTAGGCAAGTTAGGTGGCTAGCATAAGGTGAGATTAACTTAAAGATTTTCAGGTTTGGAAGACAATTGGGCGCCTATTATTTTAAGGTACATTAATTTATTTCTGTTAAATTTGTGACTACGATATAAAATGCTTTGTTTTTATTCTTATACAAAAGTACTATTTAAATTTAATAGAGTATAGTCTGTCTCATAAAGGAATTCCACTTTTTGACAGTTGTGTTGGCATTTATTTTTTGAGTTGTTTCTATGAAATAAACAGTGTTTTCCTCTGCCATAAGTGACTTTTGCACAAACACACTTAACTGGGTCTAAAAGTGTGCAAATTATCAAAATTAAAAGTAATTTCCTGCAGGAATTGGTTCATATGATAACCTTGAAAACTGTCAAAAATGGAATTATTTCGTGGGGCAGATTATAATACTATTTCTGGCTTTGCACAAAGAAATATTCATGGTTAATTTATGCCGTTGTAAATATTATGATTCGATCGCTTTAACGTTTGATTTGACACTAATATATATTTCCAGGGTTCCAATTTAAAAAAAAACAACACAAAAAAGCAGAAAACGGCGATTTCTTAAATTATACATTTGCAGCCAATTGTATTTGCAAAAAAATTATAGAAAATATCCTTAAGAATATAAAAGTGTCTTGCGTTTTACGATTTATTTCACCATGTGTGTAATTATTTTACTTTGTAAACATTTTCCTTCATCTAATTTTCACATTCACACACATGCGCACACACACGCTCACACACACACACACACATGTTTGTCATTGCTGATTTGTACAATCTTAATCATTATCTGTGATTGTATTACTCACCAGTTTTGTGTGATGCCGTTTACGAATTTTACTGCTTTACATGCAACTGACCATTTTACCAAATATTGGCTAACTCTTAACATGTAACATTAAAAGTTATTTCCCACGAACATATTATATTTCTATTCCACAGTTTTCGTACAAGGGTACGTAAAAGTAACGATTTGACCATTTTCGCTGCTGGACCAAAGTAGAAACTATTCATACAAACGGTTTCAATGAAATAACTGTATTGAATGTAAATGTATTATGCTGCAGGATGCCATCTATTTTTTCCGTATTTTTTTTTGTATTTAAAAAAAAAGTATTGAATGCCTTTACATTATGCATATATTTCAATACCTGTAGTTTAATATTTTACGTAAAATAACAAAGGTGTAACTCTGTGGCTTAAAATAGTTACTTTTACTCTCAATTATTTCATTCATATCTTCATAATAGTTTAAAATTTGGGTAAGTAGCGAGTAGCGACATTAGTCAAATCGCTACTTTGGCATGCGTTTGTACGAAAACTATGGAACCGAAAATAATGTTTTATTTGTGGGAAATTACTAATAACTTAATGTGTATGAGTTGGGCAGTGTTTGGCTCAATTATAAAATTACGAGTTTTTTGGTACAGGGCGCGCTTAAGGGTGTTCCCGTTGCAAAAATGCATAGTTTTTTTATATTTGCACTGCATAGTGTTCGTTTTACAGACGTTAATTGTTACTACAATTTCTACCTGTAAAACGTTTTCAGCTCTCATAGTTTCCTTTAGCGGCATGTCAAATTCAAAATTTGCCAGTTACGGAACCAAGCGACTTACTCGAATAAAATTATTTACACCGAAATTATATGGGCAATATGCTAAACTATTTAATAATTCACAGTAAAGTCGTTTTGTCTTTTTTTAAAAATTCTATAAGTAAAGTAAATTTTCATAATTTTCTGAATTTTTTTTTCATAGGGGCAAAGAAATTTCGTTATGAGTTTTTAAATATATTATATTATGACCCATCATATTTACTTTCAGTGTAAATTATTTCACTGTAGTAAGACAGTTGGTTTTTGGTATTCATTTGTTCCCGTAACTTGCTTATTCTGACTTTGACATACCGCTATGGGAAAACTATGAGTGCTAAAAAAATTTTACAGGTAGAAAAATGTTGTCACAAGTAACGTCTCTAAAACGATTACTACGTCATGGAAATATAAAATTATGCATTTTTGTCACGTGAACATCATTAAATACTGGCTTAAAGTGATGCTCCGCTACAATACACTACATTGTAGTCTATAGGAAGATGTCGAGCGAGCGAATGACTGCTTGTAATATAGCCTGTTGACAGAAAGAAAAGCGAAATGGATGACGTCTGTAGCATAGCTTTACACGGGAAATAAGCTAAAATTCCGGACCGTTTGGCGAATCTAACTGCCAGTTTTATAAATGCACGATTAAGCTTTATATGATACATAAGCCTGTCTATTATTACATTATAAATTAAGAAATATTTTCATTAGATAGCATTTATCATTAGAACAGTTGTATATATTATAAACTTACCTACAGACAAACGTGACATCTTTGAATAAGGTATTCTGTCTCTCGGAGGTCACCGTGTAAGTGGAAGCTAGGGTGATGATGAAGATTCATCCATAGGATCACATGACGTGCTCTGAAAGACAAACATTTCAATACATTTGGGTTGTGTTCAGTAACGTTTGTTGTTAAAGTTAACCGCCTGGGTTGAGGTATTGGGTTTGTTCAAGGCCTACAAGTGATAAAATCAATAAAGGACGACACAGCACGCACATAATAGGGACAGTATAACATTTCGCGAATTCAATTACTTACGTGCTAGAATCCGATGTTCTGTGTATAATCGAGCCCCGTCTATTCGTTCATTTGTGACAGGCCCATATGGTCGCCACCCCGATTAAGTATATTCAATAGTCATCAGTGTCAACCATCATAAATTAATGTGCAATAATAACTATGTCTTGCGAGCATTCATTCTCCTCGTCATTGTATCACGATCACATTGCAATATTTCTCATCGAAATACCATTATTACACCAAGTTTTATGTTAAAAACAAGAAATTGTATATATTTTGTCCTTGTGAAGACGAGGGAGAGACGAGCAGGTGCATAGTGTGTCTTGGGGCCTCACCCCACCCCCGCTCGAACCACCTCCCTAGCTGGTCACGAGGGGAGGAGTCCAGCCAATGGCTTTGCTAGTTGTTACAGTGGAATAGATATGTAGTAATTAAGAGATCAATAATGTGAACAAGTAAATGAACCATTCCATGTAAATGAATGTAAATAGTGACAAGAAATTAAGCAAAGATTTTATAAATACGGTTCTGGCCGGAATTGTTGTCCTCAAGAGGCGGGGCCATCGGGTGTAAGCTGACTCCTGATTGGCCCAAAAGGAACCGGAGCTTGCTGTCCAAGTGACGGGGGGTTTTGGCGCAAATCAGGGTAGAAGCGAGCCGGCGTCGGTCCGGGACGGACGTGGTCAAGCGAGGAGGTCGTCGGCGAATCGCGGCGACGGTAGGGCAGAGTGCCACTGTCAGGCGTCGAAGCTAGGCGTCGAGACGCTCAGTATTGTGGGCCGAGGCGCCATCATTGTCGTTGTTTTGGGCGTTGGGACGCCATCAAGTGTTCACCGAGTCACAAAGTACGTCGGGCCGAGACACCTCTAGGTAGAAAGTGGAGAGAGACAGTGATGCACGGCATTTAATAATCCAATTAGTTGCCATGGCTCCGTGCGCGCGACCGTATTGCTTAAGAGCCATACCGACAAATCCACATAAGTATCGGTCCGCCCCGAGAGGACAGCAACGACGTGCTACCCGGACAAAAAGACTTGCAACTCTTTCATTATCTAGTAATATAGTATCCAGTACTTGCACACAGCAACAATAGACGACTAAACACCCGCAGAAACAGTTAATAAATAAATATAAAAAAAATAAAAAACAAACCGAACGTCGTAAGTATGGCGCCCAACGTGGGGCTCGACGAACCGCACGCCTGAGATACTTAAGTAGAGTTATTTCTCTCACGACTCGTCGGCTCGGCAGCAATTTGGGGGCAGCGGATGTCGGAGAAATGGGACGGATATGCGCAGTGTCGTGAAGCACTTATGAGACGGTATTGGAACACCCTCGAACAGGATAAGCTGATCCAGGAAATATTTCAAGGTCGTTACCAGCCCGACAGTGGAGTCAGTATAGCGGACTACTTAAAGGAGTTGGTTGAGGAATGCGAGTTTCTTGACACGCAATTTTCACAAGAGAGATTAGTACACTACCTAATCAGACATTTGCCACAAAATTACCTGACGCAGCTATCACAGCAGGGGTAAGTGATTGCGAGGCTCTTATTAAAATTGTGGAGAAATTCGAGTACCACTCGGTCGGTCAGGAGCGCTGTCTAACAAGGGAATACACTCACCCTAGACAGGATTTTAAACCGTGGAGATGCGAAACGCCTAGAGAAAGGATGACTAGAGGCTCGCTCCAGACTGGAAAACTTTAGAAGGCCCCGGGTGAATGCCTCCCACTTCCGGAACAGCGCCGACATGTTAGTGAGGTTAGTACGAGAGTACATAGATGTGAACTAGAAATAGATATCGATAAAGTAACAAAGCCGGAAGACACAGAGATAACATCTGACACGTCGTGTATTGTACCTAAGATGTCTCCGTCCCTTAGTATACAAATAGGCAATCTCTCTGTAGAGGCAATCGTCGACACAGGGGCACAGGTATCCGTGATAGAGAAGTGTTTGATCGACGATGTAGCACCTTCAGGGCACGTGGGAACGATGGCAGGCATATCAGGTGTAACATTAGCAGAGAGTATGCGCAAGAAACGAGACAGCGAAACACAGGTACAGTCAACTGTAGGCAAGCACACTGCACGAGAGTCGAACAAAGACACGCGTGCAGGGACCAGCGGCGGTGCGCACAAAAGATTGTCGCCAAGGCGGCAAGGCGAGACTGGCGCGCATCGCGACAATCATAGCTACATCTATCCAAGGTGTCCAGAAAAAGTTAAGTGGTACGACAACCAGTTTCGGATCAGCCTGGCATCGAAGGCGGACAGGTCTCGTAGAGTAGGAATGAGCGCCTACGAGCCTATAGACCCAGGTTAGGCAGGTGGAAGATAATCGGGAACCAAATGTGTACAGTTTTATTTTGTATTGTCAGTGTTTTCAGCCAGGGAGTACAGTAATGTAGGATAGACAGAACAGAGTATAGTTGTAAGATTGCATTTTCTTCTCTAAAGTTATGTCTTGAGAGCAGCTGCATGTAGGAAGGCAGACATAGCAGGGGAAGATGACGCCGAGGCGAGTCTGTAGCACAGATGTCTGTAGGAACTGACCGTCGTTTGTCAGCCGTGTCAAGCGTCTTTTGTATAGGAATGCTAGCAGAGTGCACGCCAGGGGGTAGGTTATGTCCGGCTCGGACCCTGACAGCAGAGGAGATTGCCGTCTTGGGTACTGCCACAGGTGTTAGGAAGCCCGTCCAGCCATTAGTGGACAATAGGTGTCATTTAGTCAGAAGTTTAGAGGTTTGTTGCAGATGTGGGCTCTCCGACCAGTTCAACCCCACACACAAAATGGCGTTAGACAGCCGCGAAACTGACGTAATCTTGTAAATAGGCATGACCATTCATGGCAAAGTGAAAAAAAAAAGTTCAAGAAGACAAATAAAGCTAAGAAGAGAGACACGGCATTAGTACTAGGAAAATGACAGCAATGTTGTAATTTCATCAATTTATTAGTATTTTCTGTTGTTAAATAACTTTCATAATAATTTGTACATAGTTTTAGGGAAAATGTAGGGATAAGATGTATTTGTCGGCAGCTTGAGATCTTTTGCGCCCTTTCAACTACGTTTCAGGTCATAAAAGACCTCCGAGGGTATTGTGACAGGCCCATATGGTCGCCACCCCGATTTAGTTTATTTAATAGTCACCAGTGTCAACCATCATAAATTAATGTGCAATAATAACTATGTCTTGCGACCATTCATTCTCCTCGTCATTGTATCACGATCACATTGCTATATTTCTCATCGAAATACGATTACTACACCAGGTTTTATGTTAAAAATAAGAAATTGTATATATTTTGTCCTTGTGAAGACGAGGGAGAGACGAGCAGGTGCATAGTGTGTCTTGGGGCCTCACCCCACCCCCGCTCGAACCCTCTCCCTAGCTGGTCACGAGGGGAGTAGTCCAACCAATGGCTTTGCTAGATGTTACAGTGTAATAGATTTGTAGTAATTAAGAGATCAATAATGTGAACAAGTAAATGAACCATTTTATGTGAGTGTAAATAGTGACAAGAAATTAAGCAAAAATTTAATAAATACGGTTCTGGCCGGAATTGTTGTCCTCGATAGGCGGGGCCATCGGGTGTAAGCTGACTCCTGATTGGCCCAAAAGGAACCGGAGCTTGCTGTCCAAGTGACGGGGGGTTTTGGCGCAAATCAGGGTAGAAGCGAGCCGGCGTCGGTCCGGGACGGACGTGGTCAAGCGAGGAGGTCGTCGGCGAATCGCGGCGACGTAGGGCTGAGTGCCACCGTCAGGCGTCGAAGCTAGGCGTCGAGACGCTCAGTATTGTGGGCCGAGGTTCCATCATTGTCGTTGTTTTGGGCGTCGGGACGCCATCAAGTGTTCACCGAGTCACTAAGTACGTCGGGCCGAGATACCTCTGGGTAGTAAGTGGAGAGAGACAGTGATTGCGCGGCATTTAATATTCCAATTAGTTGCCGGGGCTCCGTGCGCGCGACCGTATTGCTTAAGAGCCATACCGACAAATCGACATAAGTATCAGTCCGCCCCGAGAGGACAGCAACGACGTGCTACCCGGACAAAAAGACTTGCAACTCTTTCATTATTTAGTAACATAGTATCCAGAACTTGCACACAGCAACAATAGACGGCTAAACACCCGCAGAAACAGTTAATAAATATATTTAAAAAATAAAAAACAAACCGAACGTCGTACGTTGTCACCTGTTCCAATGGATAGTATCTAGTGGACAAATGGTCGGGGTTTGAGTGTACATTGCATAGTTGATTCTAACATACAGGTAATTTAATTCGCGAAATTTTCCTGTCCCTACGCATCGCTCCTCAGTAACCTCTATGTTCAAGTTACTGAGCTGGCATACAATATTTTCATCGACAATTTGCGTCTATTTGACATTAACTGTTGACCCTATCATTTTATGACTTAATTTTATGGTTGAAGGTATATTGAACAGGATATTACATTTAAAAAAAAGTCTGCGCGAAGATTTTCATATCTAAAAAGGATATAAAAAGACAGATATGTTAGCCGCATTCGGCCGTTATCGAAATTATGCTTAAACGACTAGTGGTAAACATGAAATGGGTATAAAACGTGTAATGTAATTTAACAGTTATTACTAAGCAAATATGACTTTTGTGAGCTGAGCAGCATTCGAATACACTTTTAACGTCTGAAGCACTGCACGTCGCTCGGTGGCTTGGGCAGGCTACCACCTTAAGAAAGATATTTTGAATTATCTGCTATTTTTAAATATAAAGTTTACCAGCCAGCTTGATATTTGCCACACTACGTGTAAAATTTTATGTCTTCGTCCTCTTTCCTTGCTGTTGATTGAAATATGAAGTAAAGAAATTAAATTATATTTTCTAATGATTGGCGTGAATTTTAAAACAAATTGTGCATTTAAGGAAAACACTCGATTACATCATTTTCTGTAAACATGAATGTAATAACATTTAGTAATTCGTTCTTTTTTCTATTTCGTCAATTATTTACTCTCAATGGTTGCTTTTACTCTCCTATTTTGCACGAAAATTGTTAAAACAATGAATAGTTTTGTTTTGTTTTGCAGGATGTAATTTGTTCGGATTTACTGTCGTTTGATAACAATGCAAATTGTTTATTATCATCAATGTAAGTACAGGTAAGGACGTAAATTACTTAAAATTCATATCATATGTAATCATGTATTTAAAAAAAATACTACTTTCAGGGAGTTCGTTAAAATCTAAAAACATATTTTTTTTCATGCAGTTAGTTTAAGAACTGAGAAACTATGTTATTTAACTTTATGGATATTACGTGCACATACAAATATGTAGTGTAATAAAAATAATTAGCCTACATCATTGATTTATTTACGGTTAATCTATGTCCTCAAAACTTTTGGTTGTTTGCATAGTGCGGTATATTTCGTTAAATTCATGTGTGTTTATGTTGACACATATATTCTTTTACGCTTTAATTCCCTGCGAATCTATATGGACACACTTTTAGTAACGCTCAAGAAATCACGGAATTTTTGTCCACTTATATCGTAATGGTAACTCTTTCAAGTGTTACAACCAGCAAGCATATTAGTTTTTTTATCAGGTGTAAACAGCTCGGTTTTGTTATTGTTGCAGTGATGTGTGGCAGTTGCGGCCGGCACACAATTGCATAAATGCACGTAAATACCCAGTTTTCTGGGAAACATTTTTGTAAAATATTTTAAACATTCTCCTATGTTTTGTACCGCCAGTGTTCGTCTCATCGATTGCAAACGCATGGAATTTTTATCCTGTGAATCTGTGATGTTGCAACACTGTACAGTGCACAACCGGACTATGCTCTTGTCTCGGCCTCTCTGAGCATGTGCACGACAAAATTACATAATTTTGATGGGAAGTGCATAGGTCTGACTATGCTCATGCCAGTTGATCAGAGATGCGAGAAGGTTAACAGGGTGCCGGTCAGTCTGTTGGGAGATGGCATTATCACATCACCATTTAAGGGTTCCTGACATTTTCGGTCGGTAAACCTAAGAATTATTTGATCCCTGGTGTTTCCCACTCTTCCTTTACTGAAACCGGAAACTTTCTGAGACAAACAAAAATCCACATCGACACTAAACATACGTACGTACGCACTAACGTAGGTGACGTTTCTTCGTATAGGATTCACATAAGCTAGATGTGCACAACCAAGCGAAGTGACGTAACAGTAACACGTTGGACTCCTATCCGGGAATACATCCAGATTGCTACTTTCTATTGTTTCCCTTAATCGTTCAAGTAGAAAAATGACGTAATATGCCACATACGTACACACGTTACATGATTTTTGTGAATGCCTGTAAGCTGGCACAGTATGTATACTTTTGCTTTAACGTACGTACGCTGAGTCACAGAGTAAATTATGCTACAGAACTACTTATTCTCTCTGTGACGTAGTCTTGGTTTTGAACACAGTTCATTTCTGTCTTTCAATTTCAGTATCATTTGAATTTTTTTAATAAATCAAGGTAAGTATGTAGCAGTGACGCAAATGTGAATATCCGTGGATAACCGCTGGTCTACTCAAAGTCTACTGCGTTATCCTTATGACAAATTCATAAATGGCCACACCGGGAAAAGAAAATGGATCGTTGCGGTGAAAGACGAGCAGTGACACACCTACAACTCCGCAACGCCTAAAATATAGAACTCGTTTTATTTTCTTATTAATAACATAAACGTTCATTATATTTGAAACAATTAACCTTATCTGTCCGGATTGTATTCATACTTATTAGTGAGTACTGTTTACGTGTAGCTAAAACTAATCATAACTCTTATTCGGCTAAGTGGAAGTAACCGTAAATGCTTTATTTCTTAGTAAAAGTAAACTAATTAATGTTTGTTTTCTGAGTAAAATACTAAAACTACTTAAGAGGCCTCACTACATTCCCTTCACATGCGTTGCAGCGGGTTACGACTATTCTTGTTTTGACAAAACTACTAAACGACAATTATATATGTACAACTACGAAAAGAACACACACTTCAAACTATGTCGTATAGTTTACAAATTTGGCACAATTATCACAAACATAATTATTTTTTGGCCCCTCAAAATGCCCTAAAATGGCTTTTTCAGACTGTAGCACCTCGAAAATTAACAATCCGATTCGAAAAACATAACTACATAAACAAGCTCTGAACTATAGTTTCCACAAATACAATAATGTGGTCACCGCTTAAAATTGTATAGGGAAAAGGATTATATTAAAGAACTGCACGCCATCTGAGAGGCTTTCGTGGAGAGGCGAGAATACATTACATACTTCTGTCATCGGTAACATTACCGCTCCTGCCTCACACACTCACACACAAACGCAGCCTATCTAGGGAGGCCCCTTAAGTTATATGTAATTTACGTTAGCAAATTAAGCACGTATGTTTATATATTTATACATATACATACCGTATGTATATTGTTCAATGTTAAACATGTTTTATTTTGTATTATCTTTAAAAGTTTGGTCGAGGTAGTAAGTCGGAGAATCCTTAAAAAACAAATTTACAATAAAGTTTAATACTTTCAAGTAAAAATTTTAACTCTAAACCTAAATAAACACACAAAAAAAACAATTTGCGCAGTAATTTGTAAGTATAATATAACAAATCACAACTTTTCCTTTTTGCAACGTTCTTGCTCTTGCATAGCGCGTGATATATGCAGTAAATGTAGCAATAATGCATTGTGGTATGCTCAAATAATTTAAAATGTAATTTAAATTTTCAAACAAAGTGTCATAAGTTTTGCATGATAAAAAACAGCTTACCGTACCGTTGCCAGCTGTGTGATGATCTGCTCTATGTAACAGAAGCTCCAGGGTCACTTGCGTAGTTGGTTGTGCAACTTGCAGCAGAAGAGTTATCTCCTGTCGGATGCTGGGCGCTGGAGCTGGGAGCAACTTCCTGTCCGTGTGTTCTACTTTTAGATCTTGCATCTGTGGGAATTCCTCTTGGAAATTCTTCCCGTGTTGTGGTGATGCCACATAGCTCTTATTTATGAATACACTTTACTGTTCAAATTTTCACTTAACTTAAAATTCTTGTAGATCCACCATGTTAGGAGATGCATCAAGAATAAATCGAATCATCACATTATCATCCGATATGTAAGGAACATGAGATATATAAACTTTTGCAGTTAGTTCCCTTTAATTTACTCTCACGTTTAGAAAATTAGTGTGTTAGTTATGCCGATTACTTCATGTTTGTAACTGTGTCCAAGCAGAGTGTTCTTAATTACACAGTATGGTTTTTGTTTCAAGAGGATTTTAATATTATTATGTTTAATAGAAAATCATTTCTACTAGCAGTTTCATCACTTTATAGGGTTAATTAATTTTATTATTTTTTTTTTTTAAGGAATAGCATTTGGACTGTTGTATGCATCAATAGACCTAGCGCCAATTTTTAGTTCGGTATAAAATATTTATCTGTCTTGAAAAGGTCTTATAAAAATTATGATTATGAATACTGGATTTACATGACTTTTTATTTGTAAGACTTTGTCAAATGCGTATAACTTACAGCATGCTTTACTGAAAATTTAAAATTGGCGCATAGTCTATTGATTCATAACACCATCCATTTGTTAATCAATTGTGACGTTTGTATTAATTAACAGCGGGGTTGACCCTGATATTTAAGTTTGTGATTCGATTCAAGCAAAAACCACTACCGTTCGGGTTTTCTAGTCAAAACGAAAAAAAAAAAAAAACAATCGCCTCTCTACTATTTCGGTGTTTACCCGTATACAAGCGTTCAAAATCTCCCTGCTAAAGGCTTACCAAGAACACTTCACTTAATAATGATTGTATATGACCAATTTTTTTCGTTAAGTAACAAAAACAATAATAGTTCTGTTAAGTCAGTGCCATATCCAGGAGGAGTGTTCATGTAACTCCTACCCCCAAAATATTAAAAAAATTATAAATGTAAACAGCGGAGTTTAGGCGCATTTTATTTACATTGCTTAAGCAGTTTGAGTTGAGTTTTCTAGTGCCGTGGCCTTACAATTAAAAAAAAAAAAGAAATGGATATAGAAAGAAGGCACATAAATAATTCCATTATTTCCTTTTGTATCCGTTTCAAAATAAAACGTAGAATATATTAGAACAAAAAATTCAAACAGAGAAAAGAAAATTGATTCATTCAATGCAATAGTTTCTTACCATTTCTTATTCGAATGTGGCGTGTATTATAACGCGTTGGACCAATGTGTAGCTGGTATTTTTATTAAAGTATTTTATTGTCAATTCGAAAAAAAAGTTATTTTAATATTTAATGTGCCTTGAGATAATACAAGATATTAATTATGCATGACCCTTAAAAACATAAACTTTACATCCAACTGTATAGTACATGTATAAAAATAGTCAAGTTCAACACCCCCCCCCCCCCCAAATCACCCATCAAAACCTTTTTCACATCGGAATCTTTTTCTGGGGACATCCATGAGTAACGTACACAATTTGTTGTCGTTTGCCTTTGTCATGCACATGAATATTTCATATTTTGAAACTATGTTTATAAATGAGTTTCTTGTTACATGATTTCATCAGATTTTTCTTTGTGAAGTGTAAAATATATCTCTGCAATCATAATTAAATAAAACCCATCCAATTTAAAAAGCAAATCATATCATTAATAGCATCGACATAAAATATTTACTAAAATGAATACATTTTACGTCCACTAAAATTGGTTATTATTTTTTTCAATTAATTTTCTAAAGGCGTTAGACCTATAAAATTTGAATTTTTTATATTTATTTGTGCCAAATACTGTTCAACTCCTATACATAAGATAACATGTAATTTCCCATATTTATACAAAATAAGGCCACATAGTCTTTGCATAATGACTAAAGTCACAAAATTGCCACTGCGGTGTAACTAAAATAAAAAAAGTAAATAACTAATAAACTGAATATAACACGATCTGAAAGTCAATGTATCAATGCATATTATGACATGTTTGTCAAAATTCTGTTTTGAAAATTTCAGTAGTTACCAAAAGTCAAAGTTATTGAAAAAATGTACTAATTTTCATCAATTAAAAAAAAATACAAACTTGTAACCCTTTGTGTTTACAAACGTGTCTTGAAGTAGTTCATATTATTTAGTATCAATATGAGTTTTTTTTTGTTTCTGCAAGTTAACTATTTTATTTATTTTATTAGTTATTTTTTCCTATGTCGCAACTGCCATTTTGTGACTTTGATAGGTGATAATGCTAAAACTATGGGACCTATTTTTTTCATTCGGGGAAATGTCACTGTATATTACGTGTAACAATTGGACAGTGTTTGGCAGACATATAAAATGATGAATTTTTACATGTCCAACGTCCTTAGTCGAGCTTTTCACAGGATACATAAACTGAAATAAACGTGGTAAATACATTGATTTTAACCCCCGACGGCAAACACGGGGCAGTATACGTCTGGTGGCTACATGTTTCTGTCGGTCTGTGTGCCTGTGGTTTGCTAAAACTCAAACAGCTGGACCGATCTTAATGTTTTGTTTAATTGAAAGCTTGTATCAACGGTTAGGTATATTTAATGAAAATCGTTCCACATAAACACAATTTATCAAGTATTTCCTGAACTGATGGGAGGATTTCACGTACATAATATTGATATTTGCTATATATTTTTATTAATTTACCCGAACGACTTAAAATTTGATATGTGATTTGCATATCCAATGGCCCTGCGATTAAATGGTAACTTGGACCTGATGTTGCGCCCATGACCCTAGTGTCTATAATTCAGTGTACTCGTTCCTCCCGACATAGTGTTTACCATGTACTGTAATCATAACAAACAATGAATAATATATGTATAACCACACGCATACCTACACACGCACAGGAATTTAATAACATTCATAGTTTATACTGTAAATACTGTCAGTCATAAAACATTAATCGTATTGTACTCTTAAATAATTTCTGGGCTGAAATAAATGTTTGTTGAAATATTGTTGGATGTATTTATAGTTATTATATTATTTGTGTACAAGAAAATGTATAAGTTTCAAATGACAACAATTACGTTAGTGTAACGAAAATAAAAATATATTTGATATTTTCAATACTTGCAGAAATGTAAAATTTAAAAATTTAAATTAAATCTTAAACTTAAAACTTTGATTGATATTTCTGTAAAGTAATTAAAAAGAGGCCGAGCGTATGACTCTTTGTTACACTTTTATCTCTTTAAGCAATTTAAATTATATTCACATATTTGAATGCGAAGCTGATGTGGCCCATATGGCAAAGCTAACTAACAAAGCAAAAAACAATCTCATGTTCTACTCTGGTGGCTATACTGATGGCTTTACATCTGGCGGAGGCTTCAGGTCGTTCCAGCAGCAGTTCTTCCTTCTTCTAGTATTTATAGCAGAAGACCAAAGATACGCTCTGAAGGGCGTGCAAGACAATATAAACTCAACAAGTGAGTGGAAGGGGAACTTCCCTCCAGAAGTGGTACCTCCCAAGGGGAGCGGCTAACTTGTGAGAAGATATTGCAGGCATCACATGATTTGCTATGGACCAGTCCCACGCACTATGTGGCTATGTCGAAATAATACTGTCGTTGAATGAGCGAAGTCCATGCTCTATGAGAATTCTCCTACGCTGTAGTATAAATGTCGTCAAATCATGGTAAATGTCATACCACGAATGGATGTAAATTCCGGGAAGTTGATGCCTGTGGTTGCGTCACACACTGGGCACGGTCGTGCGTCGTGGACTCTTTGCTTTACCTCAAATGAAATGATATTCACATACTAACACACAAGTCATTAAGTCTGAATACTCTGGGTTCAATGACAGGGAAGGCATGGGCATTACAGACGTATCTATCCAGAAATTTGAATTTTGTTTATGATATATGTTTACCTTCAGGATTTATCATAAATGCACTTGTAATATAAAGATTTGTCGCAGTTACTTGTTTTATTTCAAGTTGGCTTACACAAGTTACATATTTTGTTTACTTAGCTTTTCCCCGACGCATTTAATGGTCAACCATATTATGAAACAATTTTTTTCAGTTTATAAATTATAATTGTGTCTTAATTTTTGTAATTTTTTACTTTATTCTTTATTATAATCCTTAAACTTTTCGTATTCGTGACAGACAGTAAATTACCTATATATCACAGGTAAAACATAATATATCTCAACTTATTTTTGCATTATACAAATTAAGATTGTTAATTTTTTTATTAGAATAATTTGTGTTAAATGATCCTGTTCCGTTTCGTGAATTATTGGGATAAAATGAATGCCAAACTAATTTAAACACAGCATTTATTTCCGTAAACGTGGTGATCTTTCAATTGTTCATAATAATAAATTACTCCTTTAAAATTATTAAACATTTTGTTGATCGTATATTGGAGATAAATCTATATTTGCTTTCAAGTTATTTACTAAATAGTAAGTATAAGAAATATACCAAAATTTATTATATTATTATTTTCGTTAACGTCTTTTTATTGCTGTTCACACTATTGTACAATTTATTTTGTAATTAATGCATATGTCTTTTACTAAACATTTTTAATAATTAAATTGTTTGCCTCGAACCGTGGGCAAATAACATGCTAAGTTTTAAAAAAAATGTTCAATTGCATGTTTCGGTACTCCATTTTAGCGATATAAGACTCGTGTATATTTAAAAGAAAATGTATTTAGAATATATGAAGTTTTCTTTGAATTATCTTTTAATGTATTCTATTATTTGATGTTAGTCAATGCTCATGCTCTGTTTACAAGATACACGTATGCTGAATTAACTACCGCCGAATAAGTAATCGACAAACATGAATAATAGTAGTGTGACTTCGGGTGTTTTCACACTAGAACAGAGTTTAACCACACCAAAGAAATACTGCTAAAAGTCATCTGGGAAAACTGTAATAAAGAATCGTAACTTTGCGAATTAATCGCACGGAGCACAACTGCGGTGACAAAGAGAAATTATTGGAGGGCTTCTGAATAGTTACGAGCGAGGTAAACTTCTGTTTTCAGCTGCAATCAATTCCCCTTATAATTCCGTCCTTTTGGTTCTCGCCTCCTTCTGCAGGTCCTTCTCGAGAGCCCCCACCTCCCAACTCGCGCTATTCAATTATCTGTTTCAATATCACTGATGAAGAAAGAACGCGAGCTGTATAATTCCTCAATTATTTTCCTATTACCCCTCCACCCTCTTGACATTTTCATTACTTTCTTGTCTAAACGACCTGCTTTTAATCACTCGCCACGTTTTTCCTCGCCCCACCCCTCTTTCTCGCAATCTCATCCCACTTACGTACAATCTGGGAAATAGCTTCTTGGTCCTTTTGACTTCCATTCCGACGCTATCTACAACAACACACTGCAATCAAACTTACGTGTGTCGTACTCTACTTTCTCGTTGTTCTTTTTTCCTGGCTCTGACAGAAACGATGTCCAGCCTGAAAACGACGAGAAACTTTGCTGAGGATTCACAGTCGCACATGAACACTTCAGCTTCACACACAGCGTTTCTAAACAACTAACGATAACTGCTCCTATAGTTTCAGCACTCACGAAATACACTCTCTCAATGAAATTTAAACTTCGTAGGATTTGTCCGGTGGGAATTCACAAACCTCTTCAAGTGTCTGGAAATACTTACAGTTACTTTCAGTTTTACATATCTTAGCAATAGTTACGAATTAAATTTAACTAACTCAGTATTCAATGGGTAAATAATTGTATTTTTAAAGTGTGTTAGCCTATACATATTATCACTTTAAAGTTTTCTAAAATAAAATATCAACTGGAATGCAATATTTCATATACCAGGAGCAGATAGTAATTTAGAAATAAATAGTAGTATTTCGTTACCCACCAATGATTGTGAAGAAATATATAACATCCACATGTGTGTTTGTGTGTCTGTGTAAACTAAGTAGACATGTGTTTGGTTAAAGCAAAATATAATATTCCCAAAATTTACCATTCATCAGCAATAAATCTTTCATGTTTGAGTCAGCATAAATAAAATATTTGTTTCGTTTGTTGGTCGACTCAGAACAGAAAACGATGTGCTTCAAATGTCAACAAAACTAATCAAATGTATAAAATTACTATGGATGTAATTTTTATACGTAAATTCCTTACGGTGTATTACACGAATTCGTTAATTTTGCTTATTTTGCCGAGAAATGTATTTTGCGCGAAATATTAATTATTTCGTAATTTACAAACTGCCAATATATGGAAACAATTTATTTGATCAAGGAACTTATATTGTTGTTATTTTGTATAGTAAATTTAAATAAACTGTAAATGTCATCACAAGTAATGAATTTACCGTGATTTACCTTGCAATAAATGGCTGAATACATTTTTGCGTTTTATAACTTTTCGTCAGCTATTGTACTAATATTAATCAACTTGCATTTATTTAATAAAGCGCAAACCATCGGTTTATACTATAAATGAACCGAATATGTGTGGGCTATTGCATATGATGAATGTGTAAACAACAAATCACACCCAGTCTCCAGACGGACTGTTTGTTTAATTTAGTGCTTGTTTATCGAAATTCCCTGCGTATAAATTGATAATTGAACAGGAATATGAAGAGCACATTATGAAACGATTTACAAGCTTGTAAAATTATTCAGTAATTTTAAATATGTTGCACACATTAAGTAACGAATTTCGTTACTCACTCACTGGGCGATACACGTTTTGCTTTTATTTTACAAAGTTTGTTTTTATATGACTGTTTCAGGTTCAAGTACTTTGGAGAAAGCTCCTTGTATATAAAAGCTCATTATAGTGTCATTCACTGTTATTTAAAACATATTGTCTATAAAAATGAAACGGCTTAAGAAATTGTGTAATGTAAATTGTTAAACTATTTTCTGTAGGATTTTACAGATGGATTTGTTTTTGTGACCATTGTTTTCAATGCTTCCATAAGGCCTTAATCTAGAATATCATATTATGTCGACTGTGATAACTTCTGTAATTTTATTGTAAAAGTCGGTTTTATCTTAGACGACAGTTCGTGCTTGCAGAAATAATTACAATATCTGAATCAACTTTAATAGTTTCTACTTTTTTAGCTATATACTTTTTTTACGTTTAAAGAGAGCAGATATTCAAAATCTGTCCGGCAGTTTTGTTTAAAAACGTCTCCTTCATGTTGGCTGGTTTTTTTTTCAAGGCAGTAAATACTATGGTTTTAGTAAATTATGTAATTTACGAAGTTCTGATTAATTGACTTTTAAGTCGAAACCGTATTGTAACTTTCCTTGAAAAAATTATCTGTCACGGCGAAAACCATTTCAAGCAAAACTTCCGGACAGATTTTTGATATTTACTCTCATTTAAGTTTTAAAATAAATTGATCGTATTACAATAGAAACTAAAGAACGTGGCTTTAAGTAGTCGGAAATATTGGAGTTAAGTATTAATGCTCGTACAGTCAAGAACATGTCGTCCGTAATGGCTGCAAGCAACCGCATTAAGACGGTTTACACTGATGAAAAACAACATCTTTTCTTTGTTTAGTACTCTAATTAGTTTGGAGGTTTAAAAAGTAGACATATCCCTTAAAGTTATTTAAAACGTTAATAAAGCCAAATATTTATTATTGAATTCCATTCACTTTGGCTTTGATCATAAAATAACACAAAAAAATCCTAGATAGAATTCTAAGCCTATAGATTATCTGGCTGTTTAATGAACTGCCCAGTAAATTAATGTATTATTAAGTAGGTGCCCGACGGCCAAGATTATCGCACCTCGAATGTATACATATTACTGGTGCCTGTAGGCTCCTGTATGCTCTGAAGGATGCCACGGAATGAGGCTCTAAATTGAAGAAGCACCGGAATAATCAGGGTAAGGGAAACTGAAGATACCCGAGAAAACCCGTCTACCAGAGACATCATCCTCCACAAATCTCACATGAAAAGTCCAGGCCGTCGGGAGTCTAACGTGGATCGCTTAGGTGGGAGGCGAGCGCACTAACCACTGCGCGTACCATGGTCCAATAACTGTACAATAATTCCGCTTCAAAAACAGTTCAGCAGAAATGTATCCCTATTATAATTTCTTCCTTTAAAAGTATCGCAAAAACCGCGCTGTACACATAAAAATTTGGTTGGTGTTTCGCCCTGCTAACTTAAGAATTTCTGTATCATTCAAGTGGGGCCGCGGTGGCCGATTGGTCTACTCCCCGTGGCTCAGTTGGTTGAGCAATCGACTTAGATACGAGGGGTTCTGGTTCGATTCCCAGGTCTGGCTGGGTGTAAAATTTGTGTTTGTCCGTATGAGTCGTTTCAATTGTAAGAGTCAACAAAACTGTCACAACTGGGGAATTGTCTAATAATAAAGCTGTAAAGGGGGGGTGTTTGGCTCGTTGGCGATGTTGAGACCTCGTCAAGGAGCCTAACATTTAAATAATTTTTTTTAATATAAAAATGGTCAGAACATTCGTCTCCTACCAAGGCGATCCGGGTTCAATTTCCGGTGGGGTCGGTCCTCATATTTTCGCATGTGGGAATCATGCCGGACGATGCCGTTGGTCGGTGGGTTTTCTCGGAGATCTCTTGTTTCCCCCGCCTTTTCATTCCGGTGCTGCATCATTCTCACCTCATGTCACCTATTACCAGCGCTGAAGACCTAGATGAAATCTCTCTCACTGTAGCATTTAATAAAATTTATTGGCGGTATTAAATGTTATGTTGAACGCTCAGTAGAGTGTTATATTATCATCATGTCTTATAGCTTACCAACTATTCACAGAAAATCCTTCTTGGAAATTTCGTATAGATCAGGACGTGCAAATGAGAGAATTCCAGGTAGCAGGTATTGGATTGAAAACTCGTCGTCTGCTCGTATAACTAGAGGACTATTGTGTTATCCGCTCACCAATATAGCTGGCATTTCATCTCGCCCCAGTGATCCGCTTATAAATGTGTCGCCGGGAAACGAGCTGTACTGCAGGATGTCATAGAAGCGTATCTGCGTGTAGATTGCCCTGTGAACAGGTCACGTCATTAGAATTGCAAGTTACTTCATAAAGGGGATCAGGTCCATGCCGCCCAGTTTGGTATGCTTACCACCGCGCTCGCTGTATTGTTCTCTGAACTGCATTAACTCTGCATACAGGCCACCAACACCATGAGTTTCTCGAACTTTTGCAGCTGCGTATCAAAGCTGCTAGTCTACAACTACACGCACACGTATGACTGTATAGGCGGTTCACTTTTAAGCAAGTAGTTCCCAAAACTTGTAATAAAATAAGTGTTAATTCGGGGCTACAGAAGCGCAAGTTCTGGGAGTAGTGAAATGTTTACACTAGTTTTCAGTTTCATGGAAGTTTTCACAATTAAAATTGTGAGGATCGATGCATAATAACTCACAACAAGTTTTTAGCCTTGCTCAGT
>PNEQ01053985.1:0-20221 GCA_003012365.1 Medauroidea extradentata | reverse complement strand
CCATAAGTAGCAAAACAATAATGATTGCCTTGTCAAATAATAGGCCTACACACACTTTCAGTAGTAAATTATGTAAAAACAATATTACACAAAGAAAATTGTGAGCCCTTACTGTAAACACATATTTTTTGACACACAGCAATTCAAGGAATGTGATAATCACTGAAACAGTTCTTCTTGTCGTTGCAGCATAGAAATACGCCACAATGGCTGCATTGGCTGTAAGGGCGGGACTGAACTTTGTTCAGGCTACACAGTTCGCATCTACCTCGTGTGTTACCAAAGACAGGCCAGTGTATTCCTGTGTTTCCTAGTCTCGTGTCCTTCGATACTGAATACCTTGCACCTCTACGCTTTTTCGAACTTCCCGGACTAGGGGTAGTTTCACCAGCTGATCTCTTTGAAGTCTTTTTCTTGCGTGCTTGATAGGCGAGTAGGCCTTGTGCTACATCTCTTCTGAACTGCAGTAGGGAAACATGTTCAAACAGTTCACAGTAAATTATGTAGGAATTTATGAAAGCGATTTCAAGCATCCCCCAATAAAGCCGATGCCACCACTTTTTACATCTACGGTTCAATCCATAGATAGTCCTCAACCGATCAGCCATGTCGACACCCCCCATGTATTTATTGTAGTCTTCTACAACAAGCGGGCAAGGCACTGTCTGCTTGGTCCCATCCGTATTTTTACGCATTAAACTTGTCACCTCAGAACCATGGTAGTTGGATGCAAGCAAAACACACTTAGTGTCCTTCCATTTGTAGACTGCCAACCCCGTGTTGGCATGTCTATAATCGTAATCTCCACGTTTCTTCAGCTGTTTATCTTCAGACAACTGAGGCATGCCTTTCCTGTTTCTCCTAATGGTTCCACATTCTAACACGTTTTCAGTCTTCAGTTTTTCAAGGAGTGTCAAAGAAGTGAAAAAATTGTCAAAGAACACCAGCCTTCCTTTCCCCCACTCCTCTTTTGTCAGATGTAAGACAACTCTTTCTCCCAATGCAAAATTTTCAAATTAAGTTTCAAGGGTGTCGTCTTTGCCTTGATATATTCTAAATTTTTTGACGTATCCTTTTTTATCTGCAAGACTCCATATTTTGAATCCACGCTTTATTGTTTTTTTTGGATTGAATTGTTTCATGCTTGACCTGCCTTTGAATCGAATCATGGTTTCATCCACAGCCATTTCCCTAGAGCAATGATATGCTTTTTGGAACACATCGTTGAAGCCATCAATCATGGGTCTCAACTTGTATAGCTTGTCTTTGTTGTCATGCGGGATTTTGGCATTGTCATTGATGTGCAAATTTGATAAAATTGCATCAAACCTGTTTCGAGGCATTGCAGATGAAATAACTGGGACGCCAAGATCTGTGCTTGTCGACCAATAATCTTTCCACGATGGTAAAACATGGTATCCCATAACCATATTTATCCGTGTGAATACCATGAATTCTTCCTTACTCAAGCACAAATTTTTCCCATTCTGAGTAGCATAAAGATTGCTCTCATAAACAACATTATCAAATACAGAGTCACACAGTTCAACAAACACATCTGTTGCTGTCTTACAAGTGCAAAACATATTTTCATTTGCTTTTTCTGGCAAAGAATAAATAGGAATGCAAGTGTCTCTGTCCAATTTCCTCCACCTTCTTCTAGGTTCTACAGCAGCAGGATCATTTTCATTCTCCGACTCACTCTCACTAAGAGGCATAGGATTGGGTTCATCAGGTGCTGTATTACTCTTGCTGGGTGTGGGATTTGTAGTATCCTCTTCTGGCTCTTCGATGACTGTTGTTTTCCTTCGCAGTTCCCTATTGAATATCCTGTCAAACACTGTCTCTGTTTCATTTTCTCCTTCACTCTCTTCCTCAACGTCTGTTGTGACATCATTGAAACCGACACCAACAAACAAATCTTCATCTAATAACTCTTCCTGTTGAAATGAAGCCATTTACCATTATTTTTGATACTATAGTAAGAAAACACACACCTCAAAACATAAACATAACCTCACTCCAACAGGACTCGTGGATTCCACTCTACAGACCGACGGTACTTTCAAGTCCACATACATAAAATCACTTCGAAAGCAAATGATTTAGAGGTTTCAAGTTTTCGTTTTCTGGCGACAGTGACCTTGCTGCATCTTTTATATTAATTAAGCATGTATAAATTAGATACTTTAATAATACAACTTCAGTTTTATGTCCTCAAGTTAGCATTATTTACATTAAAAAATACAAAAAATATATTTATACACATAAAATTCTAAATCCAGGGGGGGGGCATTTGCCCCCCCCCCTGTAGCCCCAAATGACGCCCTTGTGTATAATACTGAACATTTCGCTAAAATTACAACACAAACACAGTGTATGCTGTACTCAAAATTAAAATTTCCATCGAGATACGTAACGAAATGAATTTTTATAATAATTTGATTTGAACATGTGCTGATTTAAGAGTGATTCTGTCGGCATTCTCTTCACTTACTATCTAAACTTTTAGTTTAATTTTAATGAGACTGTATTTCATCTACTGACATAGTATGTTTGCTGCCTACAAAGTGAACATCGAAGATTTTGAAGTTGTAAAACTAGTCACATTTATTGTAGAGCCTTTGTACGAATGCCAAGTGAATTCGCAACACGTTAGCACTAAATTGTTTAGAAATTACTACCATATCCCGATTTGATTCACGACTCGCTGAACGACGAAAGCATTTGTTAGGAAACACATTCATAACTGCATATGTCATACGAGTTACAAAACTTACGTAGAATTAAAAAATCAATCACTGAAATTAAAACGACTACAAACATAAAATGTAGATCTAGTTTTTATATCATTCTACATGCAGTACAAGGCTATACAATTTGATGTTACGAGGAAAGTAGCGAAAACGTTATTTTACACAGATATTAATGTTGCAAATGTGGCTCAAATTCCAATCGTAATCAATACAATTTTAAGTTTAAATGATATAAACAAATTTACAAAAAACACTGAATATACGCTTGTATAACTGTAATAATCAGTTTTGAATCTGTAGTCACGTGAATTTGTTTGGTTTGAGACTCGTTTTCAAAGCACAGAATCTCTCACTCAGTTTTTATTTCTCTTTATCCCAGTTCATACTTTAGTACATTGTTAACGTTCCATGCTGTAATACTTCAAATTAACCCGACAATGCATATGTATTATATTTATATTAACTTAAACGAGACACAAGCTTTTCACCACTGCCATCACCATCTTGTAAATCGCCCCACCCTCATCACTTTTTTCAGGTTTAAGTATTCATCAGTATGGACATGAAGAATTCACGTTTTCTTTAAGGCACAAGCTAGATTTATAATATCTCTAAGTTTGTGACATTTTCGCCATTGGTCTTTGACTTATTTTACACTTCCTGGAGAGGCCTGAACGAAAAATATATAATCAACTAAATGAAAACCCAATAATGTGGTATGACTGTGTCAGAGAGAAGCCAATGAACAGCTGCTGTCTGCTTGGAGGCTAGCCTACATGTCAGTGAACCAGCGAATTTTTCCAGTCTTATTTATCAGGCTCTCTCATGGCCTGTTAGCTAGCCAGGGAATAAGATCTCCGGCTAGCAATAACAGAAGTTCATACAACTTATTGTACAGTCAAACAGGACAAAAAAATTTATTCTAACCGCTGACCAGTGTTGATACCTACCTTAAGGGTGTTCAAGTGGAGGAAAAGCGTAATTTTATATTTGCATGAAATTGCGTTAGTTTTGTAGACGATACTTGGGAGTAAATTTTCCTCTTACAAAAAATTAGGTCAACCAGTTTTCCCATAATTTCACTTCAACGTCAAAATTTGCACTTTCATAGTTCTTACAAGCCGCAAAAACCAATGATCATAAATAAATTTAAAAATTCACACTGAATCTACATGTCACTGACTACTGCTTGACATGTTTTACAATCCATTACAAAATTATTATGCGTTTAAATTATTTCCGAAATTTTGAATTTTTTGCCTCTTTAAACGATTTTTTTAATACGAAAATATTTTTGTAATGGATTTTGAAACATGTCAAGCAGTAGCTTTTAACATGTAGTTTCAATGTAAATTTTGTAATTTATTTATGTTTAATGGTTTTACGGCTTATAAGGACTAAAAACGTGCAAATTTTGACTTTGAAATGCCATTATGGGAAAACTAATTGAGTTAATTTTTTTTGTAAGAGGAAAATGTACACCCAAGTATCGTCTACATAACTAACACTATTTCATGCAAATATAGCCTAAAATTACGATATTTCCCCACTTTGACTTCCTTAAAGCTCACAGAACGCAATGAAAGGAGATGCACGTAAGCGTGTTCAGGCGTCCAGACCTGGCCGCACACAGAACAGTTATTTTGAAAGGTCCAGTGGCGGAACGTGGGTTGTTGCCAGGTGGGGCTGCAGATAGTCGGAATTGCACACTCTTGATGAACGAGCCGTAAACCAACGATTTTATGTGTTATGTTTGCAAGCTTTTTAGATGTATTTTATAATGCAACAGTCATTATTGTAAAATATGTGTATTGTTATTGCAAAATTTGACATGTCCTATATCATAATTGCTGTATGATCAAATTGGACGAAAATAAATTGAATTGAATTGAATTTAATCGTGAAATATTTGCCGGCTACTAGATCTGTAGCGACCACTCAGTAGTAAGGGGCACCTGCACATCTGCGTGTCGGTGGCTGTAGAGTCAACCAGCGCACAACCCTGTGTAGCTCTTTGCAACTGCAGCCCTACCTGGCAACAACCCACGAGCCGCCACTGGAAAGGTCCCATACCACAAGAGTAAATTTCATAAATTTTAAATTTCGGTTCATTAGGTTTTATTACTAGGCTACGATCATGTCATTGAACTACAGTAACCATAACTTTCTAATACACCAACGAGAAAATGGTAGACTGTCCCGAATTTGAGAATGTTATCTAGTAACACTGATCACCTCCTCTCCCGTAAATAAAGTGTGGGATCCGGGGTACCGCGCTACGGGAAAATTTTGGTTTTAAGATGACAAATGGTGCTTTTTTTTAACAGTTTCCGTACTGTAAAGTGGGGCCTGACCTCATATCACTAGTCTATATAGTGTAAGTTCAAACATTTCCTGAGAGGGGGGGAGGGCCCTCTTTCTAAGCGTGTTTGGGGCAGTACTCTCGTCAGAAGCAGGATTGCTACTCTTTTCTACAATTTCTGCAACCGGTCTTTGTGTCCATTTTCATCGACCCAAGGCCTTCTTCTGTCCACGTGCGTATTGACGCAAGCTGGAAAAAAAAATCAACCACGATCCACTGACCTACTTCCAGGCTTTGTGTATTTATCTGTTATCCGTCGTTTTCCTTGGCCGGTCTGTTAGTCAACAATGTTCGCTTCCTTTCTTACGTATCGACCAAGTCGTGCAGTAGCTCTGTTTCAAGGTCACCGTGAAAATCCTTTGATGGCTGTCATTTCAGATGAGTGAGAATGTTTGCTGTTACGAGAATTTGTATGAGTTGTTCATAGCTTGACTATAAATCAAAGAGTAAATGATTCGAATTCAACTAAAAACACAAACATTTTAAACTCACTTTCTAGTTTTTTTTTTTTAAATCGGCGGTTTTTAAAGTGTTCGGTTTTACGCAAACCACATACATTAACGCTTAGCATGGATGTAAGAAGGAAGCCGACTATGGGCACGGGAATGCCATTCTTCGCTGTGCACTTGTTCCCAACGCAAGAGGGTCTGGTTTTGAGTCCCGGATAAGGCATTATGTGTTTCTGTAATATGAGTTTATCGTCACCTTTTTTGTTGGGCTTTGCAGCTGAATTAATTAACATAGTAAGAAAGCGTGCGGCACACAAAAGAAAAAAAATAAAATCTCTAAAACAAAATTAAAGGGCCTCCTTAGATCGGCTGCGTTTGTGTGTGTGAGGCAGGAGCGGCATGGTTGCCGTTAAGGGCTTGGTATACAGCAATTTTCGTCACTATGTTTTAATTTTTATATTTGTACCAGATAATTATTTCCTTGTTTTAGACACAAAATATAACAAAGTTTTGCTCTTATAAATTTTTTTCTCGCACAGTTTTTGCGTAGTGGATGGCCGTTAAAGCCAGAATTTGCTTGTTTTCGTTTTAAGGACGACAATAAAACCAACTCACTTACCAAAGTGAAAAAAATTCACAGTGAACAACGATGTTGTAGGCTACATGTTCAGCTATGTTAAACCACAAATAAATTATTTTTTAATTAAAAATATAATTTAAATTTTAAAATTTTATTTTAAATTTCAGCATTTTATTTAAATACAGAAAGTTTTTATTCTTTGTTTTATTTTGTTATATATATATATATATATAAAAGTCATGTCACTTTAGGCAGAAATGTGTAGCAAGTTTAATTTAGCAGTCGGTTCCTAAATTTTCTCCTGCCAAATGTTTATCAAAAATGTAAATTACAAATAAAACGATTCCAATTGGTAGCGACTCTGGGTTGTTGTATTAAAATTGTAAGTCATGATATGTAACCATGTTTGATAATTCGCTGCCAATCGTATAAGTAGGCGTAAGGTTATCATACCAAGCAGTGCATCTTTAATTTAGCTAATTTCAAAAGTGTTCAGTTCATCGCGAACCACACATATAAAGAGACCTAAACATTTGCGTTTTGTTTTCAGCACAAGCTAGGACTCTGTAAATTCGTGCCTACTTTGCAAAGGACTCTTGCAGTTCTGACACCTCTTGAAGGACTCTAAGCCAATTAATAAAATGCAGCTAAGTGCAGGCCTAATATTGCTATATCACTGTGTCAGCAAGCAACCAATGAGCTATTGTTTTCTGTTGGGTACGCACATATTTGAGGAGGCTAGGTTACATGTCAGCGAACCCGCGAATTTTTCCTACTTATGTCCATATGGCTCAAATATACTGCTAATTCACATGAACTAGCTCGAATGAACACCTCGTGTTGTTAGCTGCGTCAGTGTTCTTTGGAGCGAAGTATGCGGTCTTGCAACAAGCCTTTAAGACCATGCTCTTCAGTTTATACTGTATTAGTTAAAGTTATTTTTTTTTTACCATTTATGTATAGTATAATTATTAAACTGTCGGCTGAATGTTTGATCTTTCTCTAAATTACAGTTACAAGATCACATCGAAAAATAGAAAATGTTATACTAAACATAAATAAACTTGAATTATATTCTTACGACGGTTTTTAGCATCTTACATGACCCTCAAATCGAAAGACGAAACTGCAAGAAGTTTTCCGGTTTTCGTCGCCATTGTGTTCGTCTCTAATTTTAATTATTCATATATTCTCAGGCCTGGTTTACGATAAATACTCTTAAAATTTACAAGTATGATAATTATTACAATGTCTACCCAATTCCGCTTCACTAAAATTGCCCCTTCCTTATCTCGACACTTTTCGTGCCTGCCACACTCGACTTTACACTTTTCTCTTACCGCCTGGTCTCCAGGAGGCAAGCAAGTTATTTGTTGGAGGGTACAGAGCCAGTCGACGACCCTTCTGTCCTCAGGAACTCTGTAGTTTCCCGAGCCCTTTCAATTCCTGGCCTCTGTCGGACATCGCGGATCGCCAAACAAATTGCCTTTACTCGGCGCTAGCGGCGTCTGAACATCCGACAAGCAAAATCTCTAAAACCGACCCTCTCCTGGTTTATGACCTGTCGTAAACCTCTCGCCCTCCTAAGCTGCCTAGGCTGACAGAAATCATGCCGCCGCGTCCAGCCTCAGCTACCTGGCACCTGACTGTCTCCGTGGTGAAATCGCCTGTCGCCTAGACGAACTCTCGCCTCTGCACCCTTATAGCAAAATCCCTACATTTTTCCCGTGCAAAGATAACTCTCTAATATATTTTCCTCTGGAATCTTCTGCTATTCTAAATTTCCCGTCAGCTTGTGGCATATCATTCGCCTTACATATCCATACATATACATGTACATACGAGACAAAGTTCTGCTAGTCATTATTCTGGACAACCTGAGTACGTTTTAGTAGAAGCAATGATTTCACAGAACAAGATATTGCTTGCTGTAGTGTACAAACCTCCATGTGTAGGAGAATTTACCGCGCTAGAAACAGAATTAAGCTTGATCAGGCAAAATTATGACCATGTTATTGTGATGGGTGATTTTAATGTTGATTTGCTAGAAAGTTCAAGCTAGTCCTTTCGATTAACCAACTTATTTTCTTCATATAATATGAGTGTCTGTAAATTAGATGCGACTCATCATACTGCCACATCACACACATGGATTGATCATATACGGACCGCAAATCCTAACAAAGTTATTTCACATGCGCAATATGGAGTACCGGGAATCTCGCATCACGATCTCGTCTATGCTTGCTATTCACTACGAGTACCCAAATTTAAACCGAAACTAATAACCTACCTACGGCAATTTTAAAGAAACATGAAACTCAGCTTAATATTGATGCCGCAGAAATACCACGGCACTTAGAAAAAATCTAGATACAATAGACGGTAAATTATCTCTGTCCAATGACATGATTATTAACTTATTAGATAAACATGCTCCAATAAAGACTTGCCGTGTGACCACACCACATGCTCCCTTGATGAACTCCCGCATAAAATAGTTGATGCGTAGCCGCGATTATTTATACAGCATATTTAAACGGGAATCTAAATTAAATTCACAAAGGGCAGAAAGTACTTTTCAAGAATACAAACGTTTGCTTAATCTTTGTACTCAAACGATCAGAAAAGCCAAAAAGAACTACACGTTAGATTTTGAGAATGATCGCTCATCTCCGAAGAAACTTTGAAAAATACTTCGCGGAATTGGGGTAGATAAATCCTGTAAGGAAGCAGAGCTTTCTGTATTTATTGTAAACGATCTGAATGCTGAGTTTTTGCGGTTGCCTGATAGTAAAAATAAGGTTGTTAAGTGTTGCACAGTTAAAAACATAACTGAAATTATCAAAAATAGTGACGAAAAATTTTATTTGGTAGAAACGATCGTAGGAAACGTTCATAAAGCCATTGAACGCATAAAATCTACAGCAGAAGGAGTAGACAAAATACCAATTACCTTAATACAATTAATACAAAAGATTATGCCGCACATTATTGGTACATTAACAAATATTTTTAATTTTTCATTAATTCATGCTGTGTTTCCTACGGTCTGGAAATATGCGATCGTCAGTCTACTTCCTAAAAAATTACACCCAGAGAATTTTAATGACTTAAGACCGGTCAGTATTTTACCAGCACTATATAAGGCATTAGAGTACATTGCCCATGAACACATTTATGTATGTACATATAAACAAATTTAATATGTTAACAGAATTTCAGTCGGGTTTTCGGAAAAAACATAGTACGACTATAGCACTTTTAAATGTTACTGATGATATTCGACTTGCTATGGACCAACGTCAGTTAACACTGCTTACACTGTTAGACTTTACTAAGGCATTTAACACTGTAAATCATGAAATACTTTTGGTAAAACTACTTAAACATTTTAATTTTTCTCAGAATTCCCAACTTTGGATCAAATCCTACGTATACGACTGATATCAGTGTGTTAAGGCTGGGAATGAAATATCTGAATATGCCGCAGTCAATGCTGGAATCCCTTAGGGCTCAGTGCTAGGACCACTATTATTTTCCTTGTATGTTAATGATCTCGGCTCATCACTTTCTTATTGTTAATATCACCTTTATTCAGATGACCTGTAAATATATACACCGTCAAAACTATGCGATATAAGTAGGGCAGTTGAGCAACTGATTCACGGTTTAACAAAGATACAGGAATGGTGTACTGAAAATTGTTTGACAATAAATCGTAATAAATCACACTCTATTGTAATAGGTACCGCACAACTTCTAAAATCGTTAGACTATGCCACCGTAGATGTTAAAATTAGCGGTTCAGTTATTACTCCAAATAAGAATGTTAAAAATCTTGGTGTTTACATTGACGATGCGCTTAACAGGTCAAGTCAATGTATCAACATTTGTAAGAAAGTTAATCGTTGTCTACATTCACTGCAAAAATTCAAACGCTTTCTATCTGAGGATATAAAAAAGGTACTTATTGCAACTCTGGTATTCCCGCACTTCAACTATTGTGACTTACTGCTAATTGACATGAATGAGGAATATTCTTCAAAGTTACAAAGACTTCAGGATTCCTGCGTTCGTTTTATTTTCAATCTAAAACGGAGGGACCATATTACACCATATTATGAAAAGTTTAATTGGCTGCGTTTGAAAGAGAAGCGTAAACTTAAATCACTGTTATTGTTACATAGAACTCTGTCTTGTAACCAACCTAAATATTTATATTCGCGTTTCCAGTTAATAGTAAATAAACACAATCGTCAAACTAGGTGCGCATTTATCTTTACCAGCCTATAAATTGCAAAATTTTGCGAAGTAATTTTATGTATCTTAAGCGTGGAATGAACTCCCAGCAGAAAAAGAGCCATAACTTCTTATTGGGCTTCAAAAACCATATAAAAAAGAAAGTATTTTTCAAGCAACAGTCGTAACTTGAAAATTATTGTTTCCAATTTAAGTTTTCTTCTGCTTTAAATAATTAGTAATAATAAGTTATATTTTACATTAAACCCTGTGACTTTATTTTGAAACATAAGTCGTTACTTTAAAATGTCTGTACTAGATCATATGTTATTAGAATTTAAGTGATTCATTTTCCTTTCTTATTTTATATAAAATTGATTTTTTCGTTAAAGAAATTAATTTTCTAATAAAAAGAAACATAGCTGCATTTATAAACGCAAATTTCATCAGTTTGCCAATGTTGATGTTTAATTTATCAATAACTTTATAATGTACAATTACCATGGTTAAATGTAAGAAAAGGCGTACGCCTTAATTTCGCCATGTAAAACTTAAGACGTTAATAAAATAATAATAAATAATATATACAGAGCGCATGCTCATGTGTAGTCGTACCTGATCTCGGCTCCCATATGTTTCGCGCTCGTTGGCGGCGAACTTACTTTTAACCACGTAATTTTCATCGCGCCTCTGACATCCCACTGACGTGAACAAAACGAGCTGTAGGCTACTCCAATGCCTGAATACGTTCGCTCCTCCCACATAGAAGCATGTCCCTCAAAGTCTAACTTCTACATACCTGTCATATGATGGTAAGCCATCGCTGTACCGAGTTCGTGTCTAGGCTTTGAAAACTGTCAACGTGTATCATGCCCGCTTCTCTTTCTCGCGAGAACAGATCGCAGATTCCTAGCACTCCTGAACTTTGCTGTGAAAGTCTGCCACGGAAACTAGTTACCTGCTCCCAGAAACCTTTTCATTGTGGACGTGTCGAACCTCATTAGCGAACCCGTTACTATCGCATTCATTTGTAAAGAGATTACCTTCATTCTCGGCTACTCGGTCAATGTCGCTCATCATTACCTTTCCTTCAACGCCCGCTCTACCTGTTTTTTCATTAACCTCACATGAATCATTTTCGTTGTGATCCTTATGGTCCTGATCTGTTTTTCCTGGAATTCCCGTAATTTTTGGTTTTCTACCTGTGTACTCCGTATACAGTTCTCTATTTTTGCAGTCTACTCATCTTCACCTTCCGTCAACCCTCGCAATATGTTCGTTTCCATTGTTTCCAACAAACTGCTGAAGTTTGCAAATTTATTTTTCACTGAAGAAATATCGCAGTCAGCATTTCTCGCACGTCCGCCGATTTAAAAGCTCGTGCTCCTTGCTCTCGATTCGACAATACACTTGCAGTAAGCGACACATTTATTCCCGGGTTGTCCGACAGCTATCTGGCATCTATTTACCTTAATTCACTACCCACTTCGTCTCCGGGACTATTATACGTAGCATCTGCATCCTTGCTATCTCCCATCTCGCGGTCAACTGAACTATCCAGGATCGTCCCTTTGTTGTCTACCGTCATTAGCTCCTGGCCCTGTGTGGAAAGATCATATTACCTTTCTTTTTGCTTGCCACCTGGAACCTGGTCTCCATCCCTGGCACCTGCAAATGTGTGGCATACTCTACTAATGGGAACAAAAGACACACATACAACAAAAACTACGCCGAACTGCCGTCTACCTCGCCGTCTGCTCCTCAGGAACTCCTCCAGGTATTTGATTGACTGCTGTTGAAATATTAAGTTCGTTACTCACCACGTTGCTGCCAGATTGGATGACGCTCACCGACCGCCGTCCCTGTTCATATAACTGTGGAGATGTGTTGACTCACTCGCCACCAGCCAGCCTTTGGAGGGTTAGCCGATGTCGTGATGCTGTCTTTCCTTCCACAGCTGTGGTGATGTGGGTGCCGCCGATCAGAGTCGAATCAGCGACCCTCGCCGTCGAAGACAGGCCAGTACTGCTTGGAAGAGGCTCTAGTCGCCCGTCCGCGTCATTCAGTAGCTCAGGATCGTACGGAAGGTCCTTCACGTACCGTTGGACAGACATATGTTAGCCGCCGGTAGACTATTTTACTTCTTTTTACGTGTAACTTCACAAGTCAAATTTTTATTGAATGCTTATCTCAATGTTCAGAAATAAAACACGGCCAATTAACTTATTGGACGCACGAGAGACGGCTCACGAGTGTGCGTATATCGTCCGCTTTACCACAAATTATGCACCCTTTCTTCAGGAAACTGCCGCTTTTGTAATTTGCAAAATATTATTTTAAAAAACGCCGGCCGTCAACACGCGCAGTTGCCGGACCAACCCCTGTCATGCGGGCTCAGCTGGTCAGGTGAAGTAAACTCTGTACTGCGTGCTCACAACACGCGATCCGGTTGCCTCCGTGGCTTCCTCCCGAGTCCCTTGAGCGCTTACCTATGGCCGCACCCAGAGGGGTGACACTGGAAAGGACCTACGCACATCTTATTTTCTGTAAACGATTGCGTGTGTACCAATATGTAAACATCACTGCAAGATATTGTAATAAATAAACCGAAATAATATTTGTAGGCAGTTACCATATATTACAGTGTTAATGTCGAAATCTACACGGATTAAACCTTTTGTTTTGTTGTAAAAACTTTTCGAAGAAAGTTGATGCATATTGAGAGTCTTGAAAAATTTTTGAAGTGGTACACTCGCGGATTGTGAAGGGTACGCCGCCATTTTCCGTTACTATTATCACTCGTGTGCATGCTCGCCGCGTGGTTATGATTCCTCAATATTTATCGTTCCAAATGGTTTGTTTTAGTTAGACCTTCTAGTTTAAAGTTCCAGGTGCATTTTTTTTTTTTTTTTGCTATGTCTAGGTTTTCATTGTACCAATTATGTGTGGCTTCATGACCTGTGTTTCATTTTGCATTAAAATGTTTTTACGACTGATGTTAACCTAATAGCGTGGTAGTGTGTTGTGTCCCACATGCTGCCAGTCGTTTAAATAATAATAACTGACTTCGAATGTATATGTACAAGACATACTATTTATTAACAGTACTGAAAAAAGTCCCATTTACTCGTGTTTGACCTTAAAGTTACAGGTTATGTGTGCATAAAGTTTTAAAAATTAAATTTATCAAATCAATAACCAAGCAACTTCGAATAAAAAAAAAATATAAAATACATGATTATAAAACATTCATATAACACAATTATAGGCAAATAAGATTTTTAAAAATTTATCACGACTATGGTAATGTTTTCTGCGTCGTTGGGAATACTAATACAAAATTTCCCTCGAGAGTATATGTAAGTTTTCTGTTGCGTAGTTGGTAACTCACAATCGTTTATGACCACGAGATCGGGCCGTAAATAAGGATGGCTGCTTAACCTGACAGTGCCATCTCTTATAAACCCTTACATACTCCTTGGCCGCACCTCCAGCAACCCCCGTCTAAACTTCTTTGACCAATCACAGGCCAGCTCGCAGACAATGGCCGCCACCAGTCAACTTCTCCCGAGCAGCGGTTTTTTTCTTTTATTTTTCTCATGAAAAAAAATTTCAATCAAAATACATAACATTCCGATACTTACAATGCCTTTATGTAACCATGTTATAATTGTGTCAGACGTAAACAGTGTGCAATATTAATTAAGCTGTTTAATTTTTTTATCCAGACAGTTCAGAATGTTGTTATATATTGTTACCTTGTTCATTTTTTTACATTGTTACTGTTAATACTTAGTATCATATCTTTAATATCTAGAATTGTTGTGATAGTAGTGTTCTAATGATATTACATTAGCATATGTCAACCATAGCATTATTATATATAACCAATCTGCGAAATTACCCAACTATAAAATAATTTTACATAATCGTTATTGAATCTAAGTATCATCATTACTAAATCTAATTACAATTATTACTAAAGCTAATGGGTACAATTTTTAACATAAAACTTTCTTGTGCTTGACTCATTGTTTTGTAAGAAATTATTCTGTAAAACGTAATTTGCCCAGTAAGACTTATGTAATGTTTATGTATATTGTTATGTTTACGGAAAAAATAGTTCTCTTTACTTACTTAGTGATGGTAGAGTAGTCACGTAAAATGTACAGTTTATTATAATTTATATAATTTGGGAATCTGACAATATAAGTGAGACTCGCAGTCTAAATATCAGGTACGGCTTTAATTTGCAATATATATATAACTATTTAATTACATTTACGATGTTCTTTACGGAGGGAGGCAAGAATAGTTAGATTTATAACTACGCATTTATGATTACTTATGAGCCACTCGATTTAGTTACGACGATGGCAGACCCACCTTGTAAATGATGCCGAGGCTGATGTAAGAAAACTTCCTCGGCGATCACCACTTCGTAGATCTGAACGTCGTGGTGCATCTTGGTAGTGAAGTGGTCCTGGCGACGATATGGGGCAGACAGACCTCGTAGTTAGTGTGACACGCCCCTTTATCGTGCCCTGTGTGGCAACTCGTACCGCTGTTGGAGTGGGGAGTTCTGCTTTGCAGTTTGCAGCAACTTATGTTTAATATTATGGAATTCCTGGCCGGGTGGCCTGGTTACTGATAGTTGTGTTAGAACCAGGGTTACATGGTTCATAACAATATGATACAGTAGAAGAAAAGGCGATTACACCTTAACTACGCCATGAATAAAGACGATATTATTATTATTATTATTATTATTATTATAATTACTATCTTTTAGTGTAAAATTATCATATTATATGCTTAACAGAAACTTGGCTAAATTCTAATATAGTTAATTCCCAATACTTACCGAGCTATTACAACGTCATCCGATGTGATAGAAAATATGACGCTATTATTTCTAGGGGAGGAGGTGTATTGATTGCTATTAACTCCCTTATTTATCCCCTAGCTGTCTTGAAGCCTAATTTTCAAATTAATAATCTTGATGCTGTTTGGATAGAACTTACTATTAGTAAAAAAAAATTTATCATTGGTAATATCTATTTTTCTCCTCAACTTGCTTTTCAGGAATTTAAAAGCTGTTTAGATACTCTCGAATCCAAACTCTCTAATTATCCTCATCATGTTATCGTTGTTGGTGAATTCAATGTTCCAGGTATTGACTGGAAAAATCCTAACGCCCAAAATATTGAATATTATTACAATAAACAAAAAGGACTATTACTGTTAGAAAGTATTAACTCACTTAATCTAACACAATTTACCTTTATTAAACGAGATAAGTGTCTCTTAGACCTAATTTTCTCTCATAGTTACATTACTGAAGTTCCCGTCTCCTGATCCTTTGGTTAGTGAAGATGAATTTCATCCTGCAATTTTGTGCTCCTATCAGCGTGAAGTCTCAAAATTGACAAATAATAACAATTATGTTTTCTCTCGTGATTACCGCAACGGTGACTATCTCTAATTGTATTATGCCCTAAAATCTTTTATTGGTGTCCTATCTATAATATGAATAATGTTAACCATATGGTTGAATATTTGGCAAGTAATACTTAAAAAATTATTGATACGTACATACCGTTAACCCAGATAGCTAATAAAAATACCCTGTTTGGTTTTCCTCTGTTCTTATTAGGCTAATTCAGCAAAAAGATAATCTTTACAAAAAAATATATGAGTCAAAATAATGAACAAAATTATTTAAATTTCTCTGCCCAGCGCGAATTGGTGAAAAGCAAAATTAGAGCTGATAAAAGGAATTAGCGTCTTTAAATAAATTAACAATATTAAACGTAATCCCAAACAATTTTGGAATCATGTAAAACTGATGAAAGCTGGTCACCACCAACATTTAACTATTCTCAATAACGGTAATTTAATACAAGATCCAATTGAAGTAGCTTACCTGATTGGTCATCATTTTGCTGAGATCTACGAAAAATCTTCTAAAACTTCCAATACACATTTCACCTCTGATTCTAATACTCACTTGCCTATCCCTTGGTCTATCAAAAATCTTAAATCTAGTAAATCTTCAGGACCTGGTGTATCCTTAGCTTTATTACTAAAGCCTGTGCTGAAATCTTTGCCCCCATATTAACTAAGGTCAATAATACTAGTTTATCTTGTGGTATTCTTCCAAATATGTGGAAACAGGCAAACGTAATTCCTGTTTTTTTAGGTAATAAACATAATCTTAATAACTGCGGGCCTATTTCGTTCCTTTGTACATTTTCTAAAGTCATGGAAAAAGTAATACACAGACATATAAATTTTCATTATAAGACTATCATATTCAATCACCAACATGGTTTTCAGTATAAAAGAAATAGCACAACTTATTAATTTGAATATACAAATGAAAGTTATGGAGCTGTCATATCGAGCGGTCAATATGAGGATATATATTTTGATCTAAAAATTTCATTTGATACGTGTCAGCATTCCATCATTCTGAATAAACTTAGGAACTTAGGTATTGACTGTGCCTATACCAAATGGATACAGAGCTATTTAATGGACAGAACTTTTACTGTCAAAGTAAAGAATGTATTTTCCACTTCCTTTCTTGCATCCTCTGGTGTCCCTCAAAGTGGCGTTCTGTCCCCTCTTTTATTTAATCAGTTTACTAACGATATTGTGCAACAATTAAAATATGCTAACTGTCTACTGTATGCTGCTGACCTGAAAATATTTGTTAAAATTAGTAACATACCTGATTGCATTAAACTTCAAGTTGATATTGACTTAGTCCGTAAGTGGTGTAATAATATTGTCATGAATCTGAATTATGACAAAACTATCTGTATCACATTTACGCGTAAAACTAATGAAATAAAGTTTGACTATTTGGTAAATAATTGCAAAATTATACGTAAAGATAGTGTACATGATCATGGAATTTTATTAAATAGTAAACTCTATTTTCATTCACATGTTGATAATTTATTCTCCAATGCTCTTCGTACTTTAGGGTTGCTAAATTCCTGACGATTACTGCTTCTTCTCATGATTCCTTAATTAGCCTTCATTATGCTTTGATTAGGTCCAAGTTAGAATACTACTCTGTGATTTGGAATTGAGTCAGTCCAATACAAATTATTTAAAAATATTTACATGAGATTCTCTTAATTGCTAATACCTTTTAACTGTGTGGGTATTCTTACTGATTTTAAGACTACCACTTTACATGCTCGTAGGATAGTTAATTATGCTCTATTTTATATCAACTCTTTTCTCTATTACTATGATTGTCAAACTATTATAAATAAAAACAGGACTAAAAGTGCTAAACCATATAAGTAGAAACTTTAATCTTTTTTTTTTGCATTATATAAAAATAAATTTAGTTAACAGATGTATACTCCATTTTAGTGATAACTGTAAATTTGACTCTGTTAAGGATAGAAAAATTGTATTCTGTGACTTTAAATAAGGTTCATTTTGTGTATCTCATTCTGCCTATTTTCTCTTTTAAATGTCTTGTTGCATGATGTCCTATCAGTGTGTTGTACCTGTCTAGTCCATTGTTTTTGTATGTCCGTAGTTATTTGTGTGTCCGTAGTTATTTGTATGTCCTTTGTTAATTGTATATTCTGTGTTTCTGTATTTGTTTTTGTTTCTGTTTAGTGTCATCCTGTTATTGGTTGCATGACTGTTGGATGGCACTATAAACATAATAAATACATTAATAAATTATTATTATTTTTATTATAATTACAAGTACAGTATCCATGTACGTAAAGTATACTTATTGAACTGTCGGCTGAATGATTAATCTTTACTCTAATTTTCCCATTAACCGACCTGACAATTACAGTTACAAGATCACACTGAACAAATACAAATTTTCTTTGTGTTAAACATAAAGAAACTTGAATTATATTCTAACGACGATTTTTAGCATCTTACAAGCTTAAACGAGAGCAGATATAAAAAATCTGTCAGTTTTGTTTAAATTGGTTGTTGCTACGATAGCAAATTTCTTCAAAGCAAGAAATTATATGGATTCGACTAAAAAGCCAATTAACCAGAATTTTGTTAATTATATAATTAGCTAAAACCACTGTATTTACTGCCTTGAGAAAATCGGCCAACATGAAGAAGACGATTTTAAACTAAACTGCCAGACATGTCTGCTCTCGTTTAGACGTAAAAAATTAATATCACTAAAACGTATAAACTAGAGATCATGGCTTTAAGAGTACTGTTTCAATAGTTTAGTCAACTCCTCCCGAGGTTGTGAAACTTCCCCAAGGTTGGCTCGTGAGTAATGAGTCATTCGCATAGTTCAAAGTGATTGTTTGCTACGTTATCTTCTGAACACCTGTGTAATTTCTGCTTCTACACAGTAAAACAAAATCTGCACTTTTACAAGAGTAAACTCACAAACTATAATGTCAGGACATTTATCAGCCTAGGCACTACAAGAACGTCGCAAACCATTAAAATGATCTAAATTTTTCATATACCAGTGGGGACGAATGGGATATATATATATATATATATATATATATATATATATATATATATATATATATATATATTAAGCAGTGTTTAGTGTGGAACAAAATAACCTTCGACGGCCTGTCACATTTTACAAAATAGTTTGTACGTCTCCACTCTCCATAAAAATGTCTTAGAAATTGGCTGCCAAAATAATTTGTGGCACAATAAGTAATTGTTGTAATATGTACAGCAATTTATTTGTAAATGAACAATTAGTATTTATGAATACACAAAAACGTTTGAAAATATACGAACATAGTTCTATATTTACAAGCGTTTCCCGTAAAGTTTACAATATTCTTGTAAACTAACAAAAAGATTTTTGGAAACAAGTTTCCAAAGATTTATTATTTAAAGTACAAGTACAAACATGTTTGACTGCGTATGTATCCATTATATATATATATATTTATTTATTTAAAATTTATATTTAGTGTAATATAAACATATTACATATTAATGGTTTTTTTAAATAGTTCAGAATTGTTTGTCTAAATTTGAAAAAAATGTATTTTATAAAAAAATTATGTTGTATTGTATTTAGTTGGAACGCCCCTGATGTCAGTTATATTTTATTTAGTTTTATTTGTTGTGCAAGGTTAGGATACCCTTCCATATGTTTATTTATGCTAAGAGTAATTTTTAATGTTTGTTTATTTGGTAGCTAAGGTATTCTTTTGAAAGTATAGTTTTGCTTTAAGCGCTCAGCACAATAAATTCACTTTTTATCTCTTTGGTTACAAGAATAGGGATTTTAGAAGGTTTTTAAGTCAGTTCTTGGTACTTCTTCAAAATTGATAGCAGCGTCCAGAAATTTATAGACTTCAAGACCAGCTTAACATAGTCTATCTTAGTAATAAAATGGACCAAGTTGCGGAGATTATGGTACGGAGCGAGGGCCATCTGCAAGAAGCCCCAATCAGGCGCTCGAGTAGATAATTTTAGTGCTGAGCTGCCAGTTTTGCTGCCCGAGGGACGTGGCATCTCTAGCGCCATGTCTGACGCCATCCATATCTCCAGTCCAGTTCTAGAAGAGTACTGTAAGCTGTTCAATTTTTTTTTAATGCATCACCGTAGCTCGACCAGGAATTCAAATTTTTTTTAAAATTTTATCGTATAGTCAAGTCTGGTTACCCAGTGGTCGTTTTCCAAGAGTTTTGTGAACTGCCGACTTAATTTTTAATCCGAAGAAACTTTTTTAAGGCTTCATTTTGTGCTGCATTTTAACTATCAATTAATTGGCAACAAATTTGGACATTTTCGCTACCCCCTAAACTTAATTAATTAAATTTTTTTTGTAAGG